>JAUMHN010042143.1:0-28381 GCA_032360265.1 Heliamphora ciliata | reverse complement strand
TTTTTCTTTTAAATCTTAGTATTAATTTTCCTATAAAGCTCCATTTTCTTTCTTTGATTTTATTTTCTTTTCATGGTGCCTATTTTATTTTCTTTTGTTAAACCCAAAAAAATCATAAAAAATCTTTAAATTTAATTTTCTCTTATTATAGTCATTTTCTTCTCTTTTGTTTTCTTTTTCTTTTACCTTCTTTTGTCTTTTTTAAAACATAAAATGCAAATAGTTGAAATTTTCCTTTTCAATAGTCTAATAACATTTTTTTTAGCCTCATCATTTTAACACAATTCTCTTTTATGAACTTTTTCTTCATTTTTTTTATTTCTAAATCTTTAAGTTTAATTTCTTTGTTAGCAAATTTTTCCTTTAATATAAGAATTTCACATGCTTTCATTTCGGGTTATGCTTTTGACAGTTTAAGGATATGTATATTAGCTTAGTGTTATACTCAAAATAGTTTAGCTTATTTTTGTAACAAATCAATGTTTAGATAATTTTAGCAACTTTAGCATTTTATTCTTTTAATCAAATCATGTTAGTTTAGATTGCTTAAACAATATTGCATGTGGGTATGTTTCATGTATCATTTAGATAGAAATTACATGCCATAGGATTTAGAATTTTTCTTTTGACACTTATTTGTTTTGAAGTGTTATGTACATATTTTATGTATTTTTTATATTTGATTTTGAATGTTCTCTTTTCACCCATATTTTTTCTGTTTGCATGTATTTAAGAAATCATATTAAAGAACCACTGATGATTAGTAGAGGCCAACCTTACAGTTGGGCGAACGGGGTGCCTAACACCTTCCCCGATTCATACCTCAACCCCCGAATCCTCTTTCTCTGGTTAAACGCTTTTAAGATCAGTAGCCATTTTTGTTTTTCTTAGTTTTTCAAAAAAACTAAGTGGCGACTCTATTTTCAACAAAAAGGGGTTTTCAAAATTTAGTTTTCAAGGTGTTAAAAACTTTTTTTTTCTAAATATTCTTTGAATTTCTTATTTTTGAACATTTTTCAAAACAACTCCTAAATTCCAAAGCCACGGTATTTTCTGGTGACTCCGCTGGAGACTGGTGTATAAAATCAAAATAAGAGGGCTAGACTTGAAAATATCATTGGTTCTTAATAAAATTCCTCATTGGCATTTTCGCATGCATTTGTATTGTTCTTCAAACTCCCATGCCTGATCAACCTGATGCCCAGAACGTTAATCCGTTTCGAGAATTATTGGGAAGACAAGCAACCCTTACTGACTGTACGCTATCATAGGTGCAGTAAAAGAGTTCGGACGTACTGTTTGACCATGTTCTGCATGGGAGGTATATACCCGGCTCTATTCAGAAGGTACCCTGTTCGATTGACTAAAATTGGCATTTTGCATATAGTGAACTTAGAAGCCCCCAACTAGATGTTGCCAACCCTAGTAGGATTGTGTTTTTTTCATTGTATGTTTTGTTTGTATATTGCTAGGATTGTCTTGATCAAGTTTAGGCTAGTTCTATCTCCGGGTTCGACCCGAATTTTCTGTTATCCTTTGCTTAGGCTAGCTTTTCCTTTGGGTTTTTACCCGGGTTTTGTGTTTCTTTACCACATTAGGTTTTTCTTACCGTAGTTTTCTTCTGGGGGTTATGCCCGTGTTTCGTTTTAATACTTCTAGGGAGATTTCTTTCCCCTTTGGGATCTTTCCGGGTCATTGGTTTCCCCCCTTATTCTTGACATAGACTCGTTTCTTTCAAACCCTTGTGATACCCGTGAGAGTCATTTCCCTACTGTCATGCTGCCTGTTTTTCCTTAGAAATTTTTAGGCCGAACTAGTCCGGTCAACGTAGCTCTATTTCCCTACTGAATTGCTGTCCATTTCCCTGTCTTAGGTGAGCTTTTCCTCTAAAATTTAGTTGATTTCCCTTCCTAACCGTCTTTCTAGTTTTTTAGTTATCCTGTTATGCCGCCGGCACGAGCCTAACAGGAGTATTGTTTCAGTCTCCGAGTTTATTTGCTCATGATTCACTATTTTGAGAATCTGAGATATTTGCTACCTGTTGTCAAAATGCTTGCCCGAGAAGAGTCTGATACTAGTTACTCTGCTTTTGGGATCCAGGGGTTCTCTTTGAGCTTACCATTGGGCCAAGAAAGGTACAATCAACACGTGTCTGGGAAAGATCAGTGACAGGTAGACTCTATAGGGTATCTGAATGGTCAACTAAAATGGAAAAAAATGAGGTGAATCTGCCTGCCCTAATGAGGGCGATTACTGATATACAGAGAGCCATAGAGCAACAGACTCATGCTCAAGTATAATGTCAGGCATAGATCCGGGCAATTCAGGCCCGTATCCCTATTGCAAATGGACAACCAGATGACACGAATGAAAATACTGAAGACTTTTGGGATGACAACCAGGTCCCCGATGGACCGCAAGTTGTTCAACCACCACCACGGAACCTTCGTCAGGTGATAGTTGAGGAGGAAAACACTGCGCAGTCTAGAGAATCTGCACTAATTGAGAAAATTGACAGGATGAAAAAGGTCCTCAGAAAAGCCAAAGGAGTTGAGGAATATATGCTCGATGTAGGGGTGCTCTGCCTGTTCCCAGATGCTAAATTACCAGAAAAGTTTAAAATGCCGAACATAGAAAAATTTGACGGAACTGGAGAACCCTGAATTCATCTCCGAATGTATGTTGGTATCCTGTCGCCAATGGGGATTGATGACCAGTTGAAAGCTCATCTCTTTCATCGATCTCTTTCTAGGGCAGCCCAAAAATGGTTCCTCTCCCTTGATATGGCCAAAACCAGAATTTGGGAAGACATA
This sequence comes from Heliamphora ciliata, assembly GCA_032360265.1. Taxonomy (NCBI): domain Eukaryota; kingdom Viridiplantae; phylum Streptophyta; class Magnoliopsida; order Ericales; family Sarraceniaceae; genus Heliamphora; species Heliamphora ciliata. Next base: position 25,568 of record JAUMHN010042143.1, on the reverse strand, counting down.
GCAACAGCTTTTATCAGCCAGTATAGTTACAATATCCAACTGGATGTAACTACCTGAGAGCTCGAGATGACCCAATAGGAGAACAGGAAATCTTTCATTGACTTCCTGACCTGGTGGAGGGGTAAGGCCGCCAAAATGACAAATAGGCCCACTGAGAAAGAGCAAGTGAGGATTGTGGTTAAGATTCTACAATCTCCGTTAAAGCGCTACCTTATCACGCAGTCGCTTTCCACCTTTGAGCAATTGTTCGACGCTGGGGTTAAATTGAAAACGCTATCCAATCTAGTGACATAAAAAAAATGGAACCTAGTCAGAGACCACCAAGAAGGGCTTTCCCCACGACTAACCAAAATCAATCCGCTGCAACCAACCTCGTGTCTCGCTCAAACGAGGTAAACTTGTTAAACCCATCTCCTTCCGCCCTGCAGTTCAATAACGCCCAACAATCAAATAATAGCCAACAACAACAAAAGCCGAGGAGGTTCTTCACCCCCCTCAACATTCCATTATCCACCGCCCTGAGTCGACTCATCGAGAAGGGGCTTATCAAGCCATTGGACCCCATGCCTGCTCCTGACCCCCTACCGCCAAGGTTTAATGCTTCCCAATACTGCGCCTTCCACTAAGGTCACGGGCACCTAACTGACAAGTGTTTGAGACTCCGGCACAAGATCCAAAATCTCATTAACAACAAGGTGATCCCACCATCATTTGACACCCCAAAACCAAATGTAACTACTAACCCACTACTGAATCATGCCAGGCAGGCTGGGGTAAATTACATGTCTCTAGGGGAATTGGAGGACCCGAGTCAGCACATCTGTTCAGCGCACCTACCACGCCCTCATGTTTCAATAATCGAGGATCAGACAGCATGCTCGTTCATGATGATTAGAGGCAGTCGAGACAAGATGGAAGAATGGAATGATAATGCTTGGAAATGGTATCGACCGCTAATCCAAGTCTACCAACAAGAGGAGGAGCGCAATGAAGAAGATGATTTGCCATTAGATTACCTGAGTCGACCTTATGGGTTTGGCCATGTGCTTGATGGAATAACCCTTCCCCAAATTTTTGAGGAGGAAGTGTACGTCGATGAAATGCAGTCCTACTAGCTGGTAAGAATCGTGTTAAAATCAGATGGAGTAGAATGGACTAATTTCTGGGCTGCTCGGGAACAGCTAGTGAATTTTATTAAAGTAGACATCAGGGAGGAAATTGATAATACAAGGGCTATTGAAGATGACGAGGAAAGAAGGAAAAGGGCAGCCGTTAGTGACTTAAGTGATTTGTGGGCGTTTAAAAGCCCCTTGCACGTAAACAAAGTGAGATAGACCGATAATGTAAGGTCAAGGTTATGGGATCCCGAAGACGACGTAGAACACCTAACTAGAAGTGGACGATATTTTAAGCTAGCTTAGCTAGAGAAAGGACAGTCAAGTGAAAAAAGGAAAGAGACAGAGCAGGAGGAGGAGGATGATGCTGTATTGAGACAGTTGAAAAAGACGTAAGCCAGCATTAGTATCTGGGGCTTATTGATGGCTTCGCATAAGCACAGGTAAGCTATTTTGAAGGTGTTGAACAAGGCCAGTGTCCCAATAGATGCAACCCCCGAGCAGATCATTGGGCTTATTCTACCGACCGCCGAACCAAAAGTCATTTTCTATTCTGATAAGGATTTACCTGCTGAAGGAAAAAGTCACAACAAGTCGCTTCACATCACCGTTAAGTGCCTAGAAAAATGGGTCCCAGTAACCCTCATTGATAATGGGTCTGCCTTAAATGTTTGCCCATTGAGAACGACCGTCTATTTAGGGATGAGGCCAGACCAGTTCATTCCCTGCAATCAAGGGGTGCTAGCTTATGACAACACAAGAAAGGATGTACTAGGACCGGTATCATTCGCCGTTTCAGCAGGACCTTTGGAGACGTCGGTTGAGTTTCACGTGCTAGACGTGCCAGCCTCCTTCAATCTGCTGTTGGGCAGGCCGTGGCTGCATGATCCAAATGTCCAGGCGGTATCGTCTACCCTTCACCAAAAACTAAAATTGATAAAGAACGGGGCAGTTTTGATTATCCACAGAAAAGACAACATTCACCCCCCGAGAGGAGGAGAGGGCACAACTCTGTTAGAAGTTCTGCATAGTAAAGATGATGTGTTACTTAGTGGTTTTCAATTTGAAGAAGAACAGGCTGTTCAGATGCTGATGAATGAAGAAGAAAGGTATGTCATCCCACAAGTGGTAACAATGATGAGAAAAATGTCCTTCTTCCCGGGTATGGGATTGGGACGTAAACTGCAGGGAATTCCAAAACCCATTCAGGTATTACCGACTTCGCACCATTTTGGTCTTGGGTATGAGCCAACGGAAGAAGACATGGAAGGGACTAGAAGGGGGCAAAAGGCCAATAATTTTGGGATGGTCAATGGGTACTTCATCAAAGATGGGGAAGATTTCCTATATTATGGTTTTTCAGAGCCATGGGTCGACGAGAAAACCAATCAAAAGCTGCCAGGGTTAGAGATCTTCTTCAACTACCAGCTGTCTGACACGGAATAGGAAGAAACAGTGGAAGAAGAGAAGGAAGAAAAGAAGGTTCAGGAAGAAGATTGGGCCGACAAACTCGACAGTATCGTCATAGGTGTACTGTTCAACGAGAAGATAGTTTAGCAACGTATAACTGAATCAGGCTGCTTCATGATGGGCTTCAGCGCACCGGCAGATTACACCAAGCTCATCGTCGACGTGGCTGTAAAAGAAGTGAAAAATTAGACCCTTGAGTTTTGTAATACACAGGTTGTCTATCCTGAGTCCAAGTTTGAGTCGGAATCTGTAATCGAGGGCACATTTGTTAGTGCTCCTCTCCCAGCTTTTACTATTGAGTTTGTAATCCCCTTTGTTTTTAATGAAATGAATAAGATTTCTGGTTACCCTGCTTTGTTTGAATTATTTCATACACTTTCTGACGATTTTGAATTCGACGAGGATATTTCCGAAGAAACAAAACTTTTAATAAAAAGAGAAGAAGAAATGCGCGCCCAACCAATAATTGAAGAAACTTTGTCAATAAATCTAGGTAATGAAACTAACCTGTAAAATGTTCAAATTGGTTCTTCTTTATTCATAGTTGAATAAGAACAACAAATAACTTTATTAAAAGAATTCAAAGATGTATTTGCATAGTCTTACGAGGATATACCCGGAATTGATCTTGACATTGTCCAACACCATATCCCCTTATACCCTGATGCTAAACCGGTCAAACAAAAATTAAGGCGAATTCGGCCAGAATAGGCTCTAAAGATCAAAGTTGCCAAGCAGATCAATGCTGTATTCCTAATGGTAACCGAGTACCCGAAATGGGTAGCCAATATAGTGCCAGTGCTGAAGAAGGACGGTCGTATCCGAGTCTGCGTGGATTTTTGGGATCTCAACAAGGCTAGCCCGAAAGACGATTTTCCACTACCGCACATCAACGTCTTAGTAGACAGTACAACGGGGCATGCCTTGCTGTCATTCATCGATGGTTTCTCTGAATATAACCAGATTTTAATAGATCCCGAGAACAGAGAAAAGACGACGTTCACCACACCCTGGGGGACCTACTGTTATCGTGTGATGCCATTCGGTCTAAAGAATGCAGGGGCAACCTATCAAAGGGCTGCCACTACTCTACTGCATGACATGATACATAAGGAGGTCGAGGTGTACGTGGATGATATGATAGTCAAATCCAAGGATCGGGATGGCCACATCACAGCACTGCAAAAGTTCTTTAAAAGGATCCAAAAGTACAAGATGAGGCTTAACCAGCAGAAGTGTGCATTTGGAGTCACTGCCGGAAAAATGCTTGGGTTCATGATCACTCAACGAGACATTGAAGTCGACCCTTTGAAGATCAAAGCAATTTTAGAAATGCCTCCTCCGAAGATCGAGCAGGAAGTTAGGGGCTTTCTGGGAAGAATCCAATTTTTTAGTCGGTTCATCGCAAAGCTGACAACTACCTGTGAACCGCACTTTCGCCTGCTGAAGAAGGGAGTCAAGTTTGAGTGGGATCAGAAATGCCAAGACGCCTTTAATGCCGTTTGACAATACCTACAAAATTCACCTGTTTTAGCTCCTCCTGAACCCGACAGGCCACTGATTCTTTACTTGTCAGTGACTGACTCAGCTATGGGATGCATGCAAGCATAAGAAGGAGAAACTGAAATCGAAAAGGCTTTTCACTATTTAAGCAAGAAGATGATCGGGTCAAAAAAATGGTACATGCCACTGGAAAAGACATGTTGGGCATTGGTTTGGGCTTCTCGAAAATTAAGACATTGCATGTTGTCTATCACAGTGAACATCATCTCTCGGATGGACCCATTGAAGTATCTGTTCGAAAAGTCGGCACTGACAGGAAGGCTAGCCCGATAGTTGCTGTTATTATCTGAGTTTGATCTTCAATATGTTACCCAGAAGTCAGTCAAAGGCAGAGCAGTGGCAGAATTTTTGGCCGATCAACCAATTGAAGGAGATGAGGATACAGAGTTCCAGTTTTCTGATGAGTAACTGATGAAAGTCGGGGATGACAAGTGGACTCTATATTTTGATGGCGCATCCAATCAATATGGCTATGGAATAGGAGTCCTTCTTGTCACTCCCGACGAATCACATGTCCTGTTGTCTCTAAAACTCAATTTTGAAGTCACCAACAATCAGGCTGAGTATGAAGCATGTTTAGCTGGATTGGAGGCAGCCTTAGAACTAGGGGCAAGGAAGTTGGAAGTCATCGGAGACTCTGCACTAGTAGTTTCACAAGCAAGAGAAAAATGGAAAGTTAGGGACTTAACCTTGATTCTCTATCATCAAGAACTGGAAAAGTTAATACCGTGCTTTGAATCGGTAATTTTTACTCATGTACCAAGACTGCAGAACAAGTTCGTCGATGCACTGCCCACCCTAGCATCCATGATAGACATACCACCCGGAGTTCGGATGAGACCTTTGATAATTGAGTAGAAGAGAAAGCTGGTATATGAGATGACAGCCGCTATTGAAGAAAACATTGACGGATTTCCATGGTACGTTGACATTTAGAACTTCGTAGAGAAGGGAGAATATCCAAAGTTTGCCAGTAAAAAGGACAAAAGGGAAATATGACGACTATCCGTGTAATTCGTCATTTGCGGTGGTAGATTTTACAAATGAGGACATTTTAGGGTCAATAAGCTGTGCGTAAACACGGAAGAAGGTCAAGAACTGATGGAAGAAATACACGCAGGAGTCTGTGGGCCACACATGAGCAGAAATATGTTAGTCAAAAAAATTCTACGACAGGGATACTTTTGGATGACAATGGAGACAGATTGTATCCAGTTTGTGAGGAGGTATCATAAGTGTGAGATTCACGCAAACCTTATGCACATTCCTCCGTCTCAGTTATACAACCTGACGTCACCATGGCCGTTCTCAGTATGGGGTATCGATGTGATTAGCAGAGTAACACCGAAAACATCCAATGGACATGAGTTTATCTTGGTGGCCATTGATTATTTTACCAAGTAGGTAGAAGCGGCCTCCTACTCGGTATTGAGAGCCTCCTATGTTGCTAGGTTTGTTAAGAAAAACATCATTTTCCAATACGGGGTCCCACATGAAATCATCTCAGATAATGGCTCACATTTCTAATGAGAGGTTTTGGATCTTTTCGAGGAATACCGGATAGTGGCTCACAAGTCCTCGCCGTATTGGCCACAGACCAACGGGGTAGTCGAGGTAGCAAACTAGAATATCAAGAAAATTCTACAAAAGACAAACAACTCACACAAAGATTAGTCGGAACATCTACCATTTGGACTCTAGGGATACCAAACGTCAATCCGAACTTCAACAGGATCAATGCCAAACTCTCTAGTATATGGGATAGAAGCCGTACTTCCCATCGAGGTGGAAATCTCTTCACTAAGAGTAGTGGCCGAGGCCAATATCTCAGAAGCAGAATGGCAGGGGAACCGGATGGAAGAGTTGCTCTTGTTTGACGAAAGAAGGCTGCAGGCTCTGTTTCATGTACAAAGTTATCAAATGAGGATAGCTCAGGCATTCAATAAGAAGGTCAAGACTCGAGACCTTAGAGAAGGAGATTTGGTTCTCAAAGAAATCAGAGCTCCCATATTCGACTCGAGAGGCAAGTTCAAGTCAAACTGGTCCGGATCGTTTCTGATCAAAACCATCATGACCGGTGGTGCAGTCATTATTATGGATCTGGATGGCAATGTGTTGTCCACTCCACTTAATCTCGATCAGCTCAAAAAGTACTATCTTTGAGGTAAAAATAAAAAAAAAATAAAAAGCTCGCTGAGTTGAAAATTAAAAAGGCAACTCAGGCAAAAGTTAGAGCAGCCCGTAAGGGCAAAAACCTAAAAGAGCGACCTTGGCAAAAATTAGGGCATCACAAAAGGAGAGTGTCAACACCCGAGCGAAAATCGAGCCCGAACTACGTTATGGCCTGATTCCATCTTTTTGGGATACGTAGGCAGCTTCTTTTAAAGAAGTCCAGCCACATTCTTTGTTTTTAACCATTTTGAATCTGAGTAAGACCAATGCAAATTAATTTCTGAATTTTGATAATAAAATCATTAGAACTTTGGATAAATTTAAACCATCTTAGACATAAAGTGGGAGTTTGTCATTACTTCGATTAGAATTACAAATTTTTGAATAAAAGGAGGGGCACGCAAGTCCTAAACTCTACAAACAAAATAAAGAAAAACTATGAAATTTTCAAAACAAAGCAAAAGGTCTCAAGTTTTCCTTCCTTGTGCTACTTATTTTTCTTTTTCTTTATCTTTCTTCTCCCGATCCTGCATCAACCATGTCTTGTATTCAGCAAAAAGATCAGGACACTGCAACTCATGTATCTCCATCAATGAGCGAGATGGCTAGGCATCCTAATATGATGATAGAAACGGAGCCCGTAGTATGGACGAGAACAGATGGCCTCGAATGCTGGGGAAGATGATCTTATTGTGACCAAATTGCCGCATGATTCGATGGGGGTAATAGAAGGTAGTTTGACGCAGGCTGACCAGCAGAACCCTAAGATGATCTATAGTAGTCAAAGTCATGGCAGAGATATGCCACTAAGAGCACTACCATGTAATGTCTGGGCCAGTCAGAGAAGAAAGATACTGTCGCCAAGATGCCTCAGTGTCACATATCTAATAACACGGGCGGTAAAGGAAAGCAACGGCATTGTGCCTGTCAGTAGGAGGCTTCTGTACAAGGTTTACCTTCTCCATCAGCCAAATCTATAGCAATAGTTAAAATAGTAAGAGAAAGGCTTTCCAGTATAACAAAGAACGTGATACAGAGGAAGATGTTAAGCTCACCTGGAGAAGTAAAGGGCTGCCAGCAAAGGTGGTGGTCTCGCCACGATGAACAACGTCTAAGCCCAGCAGTGTCTCGGCCAGAACAAGGGGCACAAAGTCCTTCCCCGTTCACATTTGGCCAGCAATGTCAACCAGGGTATAATTAACCCGCCCATTAGGAGGGACAAGGAGACACTTGGCGAGGAGGCAGAAGCAAAGTGCATAACAACGATGCAGCTGAAAGTTAACATCGCTAAGGTCACCAGTAGGATGAAACCTCTCAATAAGCCATGAGATGTCAAGACAGTCGCCCGAGGTTAGAAGAGAAACCTCCATCCTGGATAGGCCACAAAATTGCATCATCTGCGATCAAATTGAGAGGAAGAGAGTAGGAACGACAACAGAACCCCGTGGAGTCAAGTCCAAAATGGTAGCAAACTGCTTCACAGTGGGGCAGAGCTCTTCGCGGCCAAACCGAAAGATGTGGGACTGTGGATCCCATAGTTGAACGGCAGCCTTCAACAATGGTTCGTCGATCTTCATGGCCATAAGATGAAACAAAGAGTTGATCCCAAAAGAAGCAAAGTTCAGACGTTCAAGGTGGGAGAATGCCTCAACCCATGAAGAAAGTGGGGTAGCCATCTGAGTGTAAGCAACAGAAAAGGGAGCCTCCAGGGTTGTGTTTATAAGGCATGAAAAGGCAGGAAACCAAAAATTTGGTGAAAGGCACACTCATTGTGGCGGTCGCCACCTTGGAGTTAGCGACCGCCAACTGGGAAAAGCATAGTACAGTGACATCATCACTTTGACCAGGCAGCCGCCATGTTGGAAATAGCAATCGCCATGTTAGAGGTGGCGACCGCTATATTGGAGTGGCAACCGTCATGTTAATTGTGGCAGTCGCCAGGTTCAAATATGGTGGGTGTGTGTCATTATACAGCTTCTGTGGTTTATATAGAATTTTAACATTCGTGTTATACAGGACAGTTTGGGGCAACAAATAAAAAAAAGAAGCATACGACAGAGGAATATAAAGCAGTAAAATGGCACGAAGGCCCCAAAATGCATAAAAAGTAGCAGAATGTATCGAAATATAACTGGGGCACCCAGGCCCAATAAAATGGTAAACGGGGGCACACAGGCCCGTAAATGTATCAACTAGGGCACGCAAGCCCATAAAAATAAAATGTATTAGAAAGGAAGGCTCTCTCTCTCACTGATGTTTGGGGCAACCCGGCGGGAGGAAGGACCAGCCTCGTCCGAACTGATGTCATCAAAAAGCCTCTCCAAATCATCACCGTCACTACCAGAGGAAGAGGACACGACTCTGGATCGGCTCCGTGCAGACGGGACGGATCCTCTGGAGAGAGCACAGGAAGATGTACGAGATCCCCGATCTCGGGCAAGAGTTAGAGCTGAAGCTGGAACAGGAGCAGGAGCATGGGCTGGAACAGCAGCAGCTACAGAAGGCTATCGAAAGAGATAAAAAAAAAATCAAACAGTATAAAGGAGAACAAAGAGATAAAAAAGACGAACACTCACCAGCCGAGGAACAAAAGGAACCCCAACTGCACGCAGAGCAGCATCCTGTTGGTGGACAAGGGTCTGCAGGCTGTGCTCACCACCAGCATGAGACGATCTAGCCAAACCTGATCCGTCTATTGAGAAATAATACAGAACTAAGCAATCTATGAATAAAGAAGGACAAAATGGAAATAGTGAGAAAAGAGTCAAACCTGGGCGTGCTCTGGCCGGAACTCCGGGGCTAGATGAATCGGGATAGGAATATCGAAAGGATACCCATCTACGAAGGAAGATACGGTCCAGGGTATCTCGACACTCCCAACCCTAGCCCCACTAGCCTCACCAGCATCAGCAGCTGCAGCAGTACTAGCACCAACAGCCTCTGGTGCTGATCCCCACCTCCTGCCGCCAGGGGTAGCCGGACTAAGACCTGAGGGACCCATCAGGTGTTCCCGGGCCCAGGTTGTGTAGTTCCCTTCCGCCACCAGTAGCTCTGAAACTGGGGTCCCCACCGTCTTCAGCAGCAAGTCGACATAGCCTATATGATCAGTCCAGCGCATGTAGGCTGGAGGAACCACCGGTATCCTGAAGTGATCAAGGCCGAGCAACTGACGGACCACTCGCTCGCCAAGATAATACTCACAACCAAATGGGCCCTCCAGCAGGATTCGTCTAGAAGCGATATCTCTGCTGCGCATCAAATCTGGCCGGCCCGATCCTCCACTCCTCGCCAGACATCCTAGTAAACCTGCAGTAATTCAAAGAATAGTGCAAGAAGAAAATAGTAAGCAGTAAATTCATTAAAGTATGATGATCTGTGTACAGAATACAGTGACCAGTGTACAGAATATAGTGATCAGTGTGTAGAATGAAAGTGTATAGTACAGAGAACAGCGCAACAAACAGTAAAAATGATACTTGCTAGGGAGTCAGCCGATCCAACGAGACTCAGAAGCGGTCAATGTCCTTCCCTCCGGCCTTCTTCCCTTTTAACTCTCGGGACCATCGGGCAGCTCGGGGAATAACCAGAGGGTCTGCTGCGGAGTTCGCCAGGACATGAAGCCCGAGGAACTCATAAGTCCACAGCTGCAAAGAAGAAGGTGTCAATCAATAAATAATGGATAACAGAAGAATGGAAGTGAATGAAAAAAAATACAAAAGCTAAATCATACCTCCCTGACCCTCCAGTATCCCCCGATGCTAAGCTCCCGGAGGAACCAGGTCAATGTCTGCATGAATCCGTAGAGGGTGGCAAGAGCAGCTCCTCCCCAGTCGAATGAAGCAACCAGGTCCAAACGGGCGAGGGCGCCAAGGTAATGTAGATGAATGGTATTCTCCTTGTTCGAAAATAAGGAGGTACCAAACATATACATCAAAAAGCCCCGGGCGACCCACTTGAAGTGGCGGGGCTCAAAGCAGTGGAAGTGGCGTAAGCGCTCGAAGAACCAAGTGTATCGAACCCGGTCTCTATCCATCTGAGTAGGAACGGCTCCAAGAAAATACAGCAGCGCATCAGCAGAGCGGCCGACGGTCGGATCAAATGGGATGGGTGCTCCTCTAACCCGGATACCGGTAATAAGTGCAAAGTCGAGAGGCGTCAGAGTAGGCCTCAAAAGTAGCAAAGTGAAAGGTATTGGTGGTAGCCCACCACCGCTCGGCAAGGGCCGTAAGCTAAACTCAGTCGTTACTCGTCCTACCCAAAAGGGGTATGAAACGACCAAAACCAGAAGCATTAACGAATGCCTGGCTAGGAGCGGGGAGGGCATCATACCACTCCAATACCTCTCCGGAGGAAAAACCTCCAAAACCTCTAACATAATGACCAGCCTGAAAAGAGAAGACAAACAGAGAATATATAAGGATCAGATCGAACAAACGAAGCGCAGAAAAATATCTAGAAGCAAAATCTTAGATTCACGTGTAAGTGATGACACTTCGATTCTCAAATGCCCTAGAAAAAGATTAGGCACCCTAACTGTAGGTTCGTGTGTATGTGACGATCCTTTGATTCTTTCAAAAGCCCTAGGAAAAGACTAGACACCCTAACCCTAGGTTCGTGTGTAAGTGACCACTCTCTGGTTCTCAAAATCTCTAAGAAAAGACTAGGCACCCTAACCCTAGGTTCGTGTGTATGTGACGACCCTTCGATTCTTTCAAAAGCCCTAGAAAAAGACTAGGCACCCTAACCCTAGGTTCATGTGTAAGTGACGACCTTTCTATTTTATCAAGCCCTAGAAAAAGACTAGGCACCCTAACCCTAGGTTCGTGTGTATGTGACGACTCTTCGGTTCTTTCAAAAGCCCTAGAAAAAGACTAGGCACCCTAAACTTAGGTTCATGTGTATGTAACGACCCTTCGGTTCTTTCAAAATCCCTAGAAAATGACTAGGCACCCTAACCCTAGGTTCGTATGTAAGTGACAACCCTTTAGTCCTAGGTTCGTGTGTAAGTGACGACCCTTCGGTTCTTTTAAAAGCCCTAAAAAATGACTAGGCATCCTAACCCTAGGTTCGTATGTATGTGACGACCCTTCGGTTCTTTCAAAAGCCCTAGAAAAAGAGTAGGCACCCTAACCCTAGGTTCATGTGTAAGTGACGACCCTTCGGTTCTTTCAAGCCCTAGAAAAAGACTAGGCACCCTAACCCTAGGTTCATGTGTATGTGATGACCCTTCGATTCTTTCAAAAGCTCTAGAAAAAGACTAGGCACCCTAACCCTAGGTTCGTGCGTAAGTGACAACCCTTCGGTCCTAGGTTCGTGTGTATGTGACGACCCTTGGGTTCTTTCAAAAGCCCTAAAAAATGACTAGGCACCCTAATCCTAGGTTCGCGTGTATGTGACGACCCTTCGGTTCTTTCAAAAGCCCTAGAAAAAGAGTAGGCACCCTAACCCTAGGTTTATGTGTAAGTGACGACCATTCGGTTCTTTCAAGCCATAGAAAAAGACTAGGCACCCTAACCCTAGGTTTGTGTGTATGTGACGACCCTTCGATTCTTTCAAAAGCTCTAGAAAAAGACTAGACACCCTAACCCTAGGTTCGTGCGTAAGTGACGACCCTCCGATTCTCAAAAGCCCTAGAAAAAGACTAGGCACCCTAACCCTAGGTTCGTGTGTAAGTGACGACCCTCTGATTCTCAAAAGCCCTAGAAAAAGACTAGGAACCCTAACCCTAGGTTCGTGTGTAAGTGACGACCCTTCGGTTCTTTCAAAAGCCCTAGAAAAAGACTAGGCACCTTAACTCTAGGTTCGTGTGCAAGTGACGACCCACCGGTTCTCAAGTCCTAGAAAAAGACTAGGCACCATAACCCTAGGTTCGTGTGTATGCGACGATCCTTTAGATTTTGCACGCCCTAGTAAAAGATTATGAACCCTCCGATTCTCTATCTTTTTGTGTTAAAATTAAAAAAATAATAAATAAATAAATAAAAAGGGGCAAAGAAAATCTCCCCTTTAATGTTGGTATTTTTCCCCTTTTGTCCAAATTTTTTTTTTAATTTTCTCGGATTTTCTTAAAATATCTAGAATTGTCTTAAAATTGTTTCTCATTTTCTAGGATTTCTAGAATTATCTTAAAATTGTTTCTTTAATTTTTTAAGATTTTCTTAAAATTTCTAGAATTATCTTAAAATTATTTATCAATTTTCTAGGATTTTTCTAAAAAATTCTTTCAATTTTTTGGGAGTTTTTTTAAAAAAAATTCTCTCAATTTTCTAGGTGTTTTCTAAAAATTCTCTCAATTTTCTAAGTTTTTTTCTAAAAATTCTTTCAATTTTCTAGGATTTTTCTAAAAAATTTCATTCAATTTTCTAGGATTTTGAATTTTCTAGGATTTTTCTAAAATTTTTTCAAACTTTTCTAGAATTTTTTCTTAATTTTCTTGGTTTTTTCTAGAAATATTTCTTAATTTTCTAAGGTTTTTCTAAAAATTTTCTTTAAAATTCTAAAAAGAATTTTTCCTAATTTTCTAGATTTTCCTAAAAAAATAAAATAAAATAAAAAAATAAAAAATAAAAAAAAATAAAATAGAAAAATAAACAAATAATAATAATAAAATATAAAATAAAAATTTATCTCAAACCCTTTATTTTTCGTGATAAAATAAACTGCCCATTTTATTGTTTGTTCAAATCCTAGTATCCCTACTGTTTTACACTCCATTGCATAGGTATCTATTACACGATTCCCAGAGGATAAATAACAACCAAACGGTTATGCAGTAAGCATGCTACAATCTCAAGCTCACGGCTCGGTACACCCATCAGAAAACACAGGATGCTCAATCGAGAACACCCGTCTCTTATGTCACTACACGAGTACTACCGACACACAGCTATCCGAACATGAGAGCAACTACATGCAACACGAACAAAACGAACCTCACCCACCCACTCTAGGCTAAACGGTCCGTCTTAGCACTCGTCCCTTAGGATAAAATGACATCACCATCTCTAGACCTTACACCAGGTCACCCACTACCAACATCATCCCCTCATAGAATATCCTCATACCAACACGTCATCCTAAAACGACTGGGTTAACTGTACTAACAACACCCATCATAGGTCCTATCAGCCTCACACATTCACACTCATCAAGCATCTCATACTACAGATAGTCTCCCAATCATGAGGATAATAACTCAAGCCACAAACCTCAATTCTGTTGGAAGTTCCCGAATAATCTCAAACCATCACTCATCAAAGCATAGCCACCTCTGGCATACATCTCATCATGTGTATACGCCCATCACGCGATAACTAATTCGTCGACAACATCTCTACTTCACATACTCATTCCCCATACCACTTCCAACTTCTATCAAGAAACACGACTCAGCACCACGCCACAAAAAAAAAACACAAGGATCATCAAATAGACCTTCAAAACCACAAGGTATCACTGTGGCTACCAACAACACCCCTAGGGGAAGGGACATTTCCAAACACTGTCTAAGCTCAGGCTTCCTAACACACCTTAGGCAGGAGATTCTTACGCTCCCGTTCGCTATGCTCCCGTCCATACCCAGTCTCGGGGCACACGGCTCATGACACAGCACGGCTCAAGACAAAGCACGGCTCATGACATACATAATCCTTAACGCGCCTAAAATCACACCTCATACCCAACCACAACAAACAACCTTCAAGAGGTTTCAAATGATCTACCATACCTACTTGTTAGGCTACAGGTAACATAGAAACACAACGGGCCACTAGCTACAGTCACCATTAACTTACACGGGTGCAACATACCCTAAACAATCAATGCTCATCTCACGAGCTTACACCCACTACAATCACTGACCTCCAATTCACACTTCCACAACCCATACCATAGTCCTGATCGTCATAGCCCCACAAGCATAACTCCTATGTCATAGACATTACCATCCTCGACTAGGTTAAACTCAACTTAACCATCTAAAGCCACACTAAAACACTACTCATCACCTAGTCACATCACATCAATACACAATCACATATCCACATACCGAGGAGAATCCCTAGGAGTGACACGTCAATCTGGGAAACTCGTTTGGATTTCTTGCTAGAATGGATGTCGGCCAAGCGCCTTTCTAACATGAATCCTGAACTAGTTGACCAGACGCCCAGGGGCAAGACACATCATCCCAAAGCTCCAACCTCCATACCCAAGTATCACGTAGCATGCAAATGTCAAATATCCCAATGAAATTTCATGCTAGCACACTAATACATGAATTTCACACATCAATGCAGGCTCTCTCGTAATGGATTAACCATTCCCACGGTTCCTAGGTATTCAAACCTATAGCTCAGATAACAATTTGTAACGGCCCAAACCCGGGCCCCAAGGATTTCCCAAGAAAAACCATTTTTATAAACCAAAACCCACCAACACTTATCTGGATCAACACAATTTAAAACGAAAATGAACAACGAGTTCAAAACCTTTAAAAGTACACCCAATCGAGGATTTAATTTAAAATAAAAGATAGGTTTAAAGGAGTAGAAAATAAACGCCAAAGCCGAGCCTTTGAAACAAAACATAAAAAAAGCAATTTTTTCTTAGACCGATCGATTAGTGAGAGGACAGATCGATCAGTCCCTCGCCTGCAGAAAAGTACTGAGAGCACCACAAGACCGATCAATAGACCGATTGATCGGTCTATCAATCCGTCTTGCTCTAGGTCCTTTTTCAAGCTAAAAACCTGTTTTCCAAAAATTGGAACACTTTAGGTATGATTCAACACATTTCAAGCAGAGAAATAACCTTTAAAAAGAGGAGATTTCATAACCTTTAAACGTCAAACAGTTTTGGAAGAATAAATCTTATGACATCCATACAAAGGTTTAAGAAATAAAGATGACGTAAAACCAAACCCAACGTTCTCACATGCATACAAAGAATGTACTCTAAGCCTTAAGGCTTTACAAACAACTACTATCGAACAAAGATACGATAACAAAACTCTCTAACATAATAACCTACACAAGCTCCACGAATCTTCAACGGTGACGACCTAACGAGGTCTCAATACACACTCTTCCGGGAGATAACTCGATCCCTGCGATTACCTGAAATGTTGTTAGACAACGTGAGCCGAGGCTCGTAGAAAAAATGACTAACGATGAACGAATATGCATGATATGCGAGGGTGATTATGCGACGTGCAACAAGTAAAGTTATCAAATATTACTTTCATTTTCTTACTAAATTCGTCGCATAACTGACTTTCTTTACAAAACCATCATTTAGCTTTCTTTCAGTTCAACTTCCATATATATATAGGTGTATGGCTCTTTCAAGTTCTTATTACCCATATACGCATCCACACACATGCACACAACACATACACCACTTGTTTTTCTGAATGTTTCCAAACCCAAACCGAGTTTACCTTTTTAGAAAATCTTTATTTTCCAAACCATTCATTTTTAAGTTTTCTCAATTCATAACCAAGTCTCGTATAAAAGAATTATTGTTCAATACCCCATAGTTTCAGTAAAATCAACTGTTTTACCCAATCATCTTATCATTTTTATCCACATAAGGTTTTACCAACCCCATCTTTTCATTAATTCATTCAAGCAGCGAAACCGGATGGCGCTTATAGACCCAGCATATTTATCACCACCGGTCTACGCAAAGTCTGTGAGATAAATATCCATTCTATAGCCCGACACGAAGAGTATACATTTTCAATTTCCCTCGAGAACATCGATGGGTGGGCCGCCCAAGAGCACGCTTTTACGGGGATTAACCCGAAAAAAGGGCCTACCTTACATTGCGTAAGTTTTCGGTCTTTCACTGAGGAGCAACTCGTGCCCAACCTTATTCTTCACGGTCTTTCACCAATGTTCCAACATGATCATGATTAATAGTATTTAAGCACATTCTCAAACACAAGTTCAACCCCACAATGGTTCCTCTCGTCAAACCCATATCATTACATATGTTTCCCGATTTTATATTGAAAACCCCAATTTCATCACCCGGCAAGACATATGCCCCATTAACTCGTAGAATACAATTGGTTGTCACAACCCTCAAGTTTTATTCATCATCTCACACATCCTTTAGATTCATGGGTTTTATTCAAAGTTCTCAATTTTCATTTCCTTTATCAATTCCAAAAGTTTATAAGGTTAACATATCTATGAAATAATTCATGTTTCAATTTCTCAAAAACTTAATCAATTTTACCATTTGGGTCCACCAACCCCAAAATCCCAAAATTTTTCCTTGAGTTAGGCCATAATCAAACTTTAACTTTCTCAAAACACACATTAAAGGTTCCCATAGCCCAAGGTTTATCAAATCATTCATTAATTTCATCATTTAAACCTAACAACCCGAAAAGCCCCAATTTCTCTTTGTTTCCAATTCGAGTCAAACCCTAACTTTCCAAATTACACCTTTATTATGCTCCAACAATAATCTTGAAGTAGAATTACCTCACATCACTAAAAAAATACAAGATTTAGATTACTTTAATACCAACCTAACCTAGGGTTTTAATAACATAGATTTTAAGCATTTCATGTATATAAACATAAAAATTCAACTCATATCAAGCAATACTTCGAAGAAAGTCAAAGATCCTACCTTTAAGATGCTCTACCAACATGAATCGAACCTCCCATGAGCTCCACTCCAACAAAACTCGAGACACACGGCTACGGAGAAGCTTCCAACACGCATCCATGCTCTCCAACAGTTGCTCACTCTTAGAAATGGAACGATCTCGACTTCCAACGGACATCGAGAGCTTCAAGGAACTCCACAAGGCAAACCCTAGACCACCCTTTAACCTTAGAGAGAGAGGAGGGAGGTGGGAATGAGAAAACAAAGCTCCAACTCGCAACTTATAGCTTACGCCCGACACAGACCGATCGGTCTTTCGCGACTATACTGTTGTTCCGATTTCAAACGAACATATCTTCTTAATCCAAACTCCAAATAGGGTCGTTCTTGTACTCAAAATGAAGCCCTGGAAGTCTACTTTCCAATGGTTCTAACCACATACCAAAATGCATTCTGTACAAAAAGTTATGATCAAAATAGGGAAGATATGTCACTTTTCTTCACACATTTTTCACATATTTTTGTCCCGGCATCTTTTGAAACCTTATTTTCTTCACGGAACATGTCTTAACAAGCGTGTTGAAGCTCAAACTACTCTCCAATGACTTACCGAAATCAATTTTTAATTTTTCCCCAAAATCCATAGTTAATCGTTTTTAATTTAAAACGAGTTGGGTCACCACAATTCCTAAGCAATTCAGGTATTTTGTTTGGATCCCCGGTCCTTCTAGCTCCATTTTCTACCCATTTGGAGTGGTCGGGTTTAATTTGGTCAATTCATTTTAATTACGTTCTCGCATTATTTATGTAGTTGTTATATTCTTACATTGCTTTAAATTCTAGTTTTAGCTTATTTAACCTACTTGTTTTATTTACTTACCTTCTTTTTTATTATTATTACAAATTGTTAAATCATTAAATAGTGCTAATATTTTTTGCAATTACAACTTATCAATATTGTTAATTGTTATAATCTAAATACTTACATAGCAAATAGTTGTAATAGTCAATATTACACCCATTTAATTCAAATGCTTTATTTTTTTTCATTCATTTTCTTTTTACATTAATTCAATGTTCTAGCATTTTATTTTCTTTTAGTTAATCTAATTTTATTTTACTAGCATTTTGTTTTCCTTTTGTAATATTAATTCAATGTTCCATTTTATTTTCTTTTAGTTTAATATTTATTTTCTTCTACCATTACTTTAATTTTAGTTTTTCTAGCACTTTATTTATTAGCTTTAAATTTCCTTTATAGCATTTTTATTTTCTCTTTCTTTTAAGTTTTAATTTTATATTTCATTTAAATAATAGCATTTCTTTTTCTTTTTCTTTTTCTTTTTCTTTTAATTTCAGTTCTTTTACTAGCACCAACTTAAATGCTCTTTTAATATTAGCTTAAATGTTCTTTTAGTTTAATACTCTTTTAATTTCATTTTCTTCTTCTTTTTCTTCTCTTTCTTTTATTAGTGTAATTTTTGTTTCTATTATTTTATTTTTATTTTTATTATTAGTTTTAATGTTTATGCTCAAAATAGTTTAGTTTATTTTTGTAACAAATCAATGTTTAGGTAATTTTAGCAATTTTAGCATTTTATTCTTTTAACCAAATCATGTTAGTTTAGATTGCTTAAATAATATTGCATGTGGGTATGTTTCATGTATCATTTAGATAGAAATTGCATGCCATAGGATTTAGAATTTTTCTTTCGACACTTATTTGTTTTAGAGTGTTATGTACATATTTTATGTATTTTCTATATTTGATTTTAAATGTTCTCTCTTCACCCCCATTTTCTCTATTTGCATGCATTTGAGAAATCATATTAAAGAACCAATGATAATTAGTAGAGGTCAACCTTACAGTTGGGCGAACGGGGTGCCTAACACCTTCCCCGATTCGTACCTTAGCCTCCAAACCCTCTTTCTCTGGTTAAACACTTTTAAGGTCAGTAGCAATTTTTTTTTCTTAATTTTTCTCAAAAACTAAGTGGCGACTCTATTTGCAACAAAAAGGGATTTTCAAATTTTGATTTTCAAGGTGTAAAAAGATTTTTTTTTCTAAACATTCTTTGAATTCCTTATTTTTGAACATTTTTCAAAATAACCCCTAAATCCCAAAGCCACAAAGGGTGTTATTAAAAACGGTGGAAATTGTGTTTTTGTGAAAAATATGTTTGTGGAGGTTTGGAGCTAATCTTTGGGATTGAGTCTCAGTTTTGTTAAAACATATGTTTTTACATGTTTGTAGATCTCCATGATGATGGATTGGATCCCTTTTATATACATGCGATGTAAAACTGCTTTACTATTTTTCGTAGTTGAGCTACGACTGGGTTTTAACTGCTATCCATAGATGTACCGTGACAATGGGTGTGTGCTTTTGAGTTGGGCTTTCATTGCTCCTCGGTGTAAGTCTAGAAACGAGCGTAGCGTAGGTGCTCTGTACCTTCGGGTTAGTCCCCGTAAATTGAGTGTGTGTGGGTGCTTTGTACTCTCGGGCTCAGGTCCCGTAAATTAAGCAGCAGGTGCTCTGTACCTTTGGGCTAGTTCCCGTAAATTGAGTGGTTCGGTTGCCTCCGTTAATGGCGTCGTTATTGTGACTCCGTATAGAACTTGTCGTTACTAAGCCTGTGGGTTTAGGGTAACGGACGAGAGTCTATAGTTGTTACCTTTGTCGATGTGGCAGAGTCGGTACATAGAATTATATTTTATCTTTCTCCTCGGTTGTGTGACCCGGGTGGAGTATTCTGTGTTTACAGCTTTCTCTTAGCTGTGGCATGATATCTGTTAGGATGATATGCATAGTTTCAAGGATAAAAATGATGATTTTCATATGGAAAACATTTGGTTTTTGAAAGAAAAACCTTTTTGGCTTTCGTGGTCGAGTTAGCTCCCACCATATGATTGCATAGCCTGCTTTACAGCTTTACTGTCTACTTTCTATTGGGCTTTGGCTCATAATGTGAGATTTTCCTGAAAAAAATTTTCAGGTGAGCATGAGGAGTTGAACCTAGATTCCTGTGGTGGCGGAAGACGAGTTGTAGTTTTCGGTTGTTGACATGTATTTATACATGTGATGCCTATCTCAGAAGGCTGGTTTTGTACGCCTTTCGGTGATATATTTACTCATGTATGAGATTGCATGTTTTCAGTTTATGAGAGTTAAACTATGAGGACTTTTATCCATATGATGTTTTTTTTTAGTTGATGGTTTTCTAACTGCAAAAAATCTTATTTTCTCTAATGGGGGTTTTAGTGGGCTTTGCGTGACCCTGGTGTTTGGGGTGTGACAACTTTGTATCAGAGCTCTGGATTCGAATACCTAAGAGCCATGAAAAAAAGGATACATCACCTTGTGAGGATGTATGTGTGCTTGATTGCATGTGTTACAGCGTTTTCCTAACATAGCATGATAGCTTGTGGTGTATACGTGGGCATGGAGGATAGGCATTAGGATTGATTAGTCTTGCCTTTGGGCGTTTGGATTGACAAACTTGGGAGCCAAGTTAGAAACGCATTTTGCAGACGTGACTTCTAGTAAGGAATCTGAGTAGGTTATCCAAAGTGACACGTCATTCTTGTCGGTTCTCCTCGGTATCGGTGTGGTGTCTGCATAATCTTTATTCCTATGTGTCAGCATGATTATGTGGTAGGTGTTAGGAATAACATGATAGATCAACCTTAGGTTGTCATGTTTCATATTTTTTTTCTTTATAACCTGTACACCCTTTAGAGACGGCGAGACCGTGGTTTGGGTTTGGTTATATGCGACTCGATTGTTATCAGTTGCAGCGGTACGGTATGGGTTGGAGGTCGATCGATTGGGATGTTGTGGAACTCCTCAGTGAGTTGGGTTTAGCCGTGTGAGGTCGAAGCTTGGTTGATGGCTTTGGCTTGGGTAGCTGGCTTCGCTTAAGAGTAAGTTACCGGAAGTTATAAGGATAGCCTTTGGGTGCACGTGGTTTTGACCGT
Source organism: Heliamphora ciliata (assembly GCA_032360265.1). Lineage (NCBI taxonomy): Eukaryota > Viridiplantae > Streptophyta > Magnoliopsida > Ericales > Sarraceniaceae > Heliamphora > Heliamphora ciliata. The sequence continues at coordinate 4,647 of JAUMHN010042143.1, read as the reverse complement.
GCGATGGATTAGGTACGTTGTGAGCCATGCTATGTCATGAGCCGTGTACTCATGATGAAGTATGGATGGGAACATAGTGGATGGGAGCATAGTAATCCTTGGCCGGGTGTCTGTAGAGATAGCAGAACGTGAGTGGTTCTGGAGATATCCCCTGGTAGTCAGAATGTTGATGGTGGTCAGCAAGATGTTAACGGTAGCCAGAGTAGCATCTGAGGATGTTATTGGTAGTCAGAGTAGTTCTGATGACCTTAGACGTCATATACCTCTTTAAGGTTTGAGCATTGAGTTCCAAGTGAGTGAGCTCAATGATGTGGGAATGAGTATGGGTTATAGATATGCTGGGAAGAGTATGGGTTGAAGCCGTATGGGAATGTGTAGGGATTCCTGCGACGAGTATCAGTTCCATGAGATTCCTACGGGATTGCAGGTTCATGGTTTGGTCGAGATCCTAATGATTAGGAGATCGTGTTTGAAAACCATGCCGGGTGCATGATGTTCGAAAAGGATCGTCGACAAGTTCGACAGTGTGGTTGGCTTAGTGCTGAGAAGATGTATCCGGAGTGTGATATGCTCGAAAGTTATTTGTGTTCCACCTTAGGTTCAGAGATGGGTACGTTGTTCACCCTTGGAAACGAAGTGTGGAGTGATTAGGTTCAGTAGTATACCGTGTGATTTGGCCAGCCTAGGATGATAGGTGAGAAATTATAGGGTACGATGCCTGTGGTCGAGGTGTGTTTTGAGAGCAAAAGTGTGGAAGGTGTCTACATGGTTGTGGGAGTTATTAGTAACTCTGGATGAGGAGTCTCTGGATCAGGTTTCCCTTACTCGGAGAGATCGTGACGTGATCATGGTGTGCTTAGCAGGAATTAAGTTGTGTAGTGCAACCTTGTGAAGTGAGGTTTTGGGCACAATGGTAAGTGTTGTACCAGGTATGCGGATGGATGGTGTTCATGTGTGTGAATAAGGTCTGAGCGTTGAGAGTTTGGTGTAATTGATAATTTGAGTGTTGTGATCGGAATTGACGGCAGCTCTGTGACTGTAGTCGAAGTGGCCTCGAGGTAGGACTTTCAGAGTTCTTTAGGGGCTAAGTGTTGGGGAGTACGGGGAGTACGTCGGCAGTATGCTGAGGTTTGGCCATGGTTTCTTGTTGGCCTTTTTCTTTCCTTTGGATGGAAGGAGAGAGAGAGTTCTTGTAGACGATTGTCTTATAGACGGTTGTCTTGTAGACGATTGTCTGGTGCGTGTTATTTGCGAGTTGTTTCATCTCGGGTGGACAGAGATGCCAGGTTTTGATTGGTTCAGGTTTTGGTTACGTCCTAAGACTATGGAATCTCAGTGGATTTGTATCTGTGTTGTGACCCTTGAAGTTGTGACTCAGGACGTGTATCGCCAGGATCAGGTGATTGGAAGACAGGTTCTTCATGCTTTTTGGGTGTTAAACATCAATGTGTGTGACTTGGGATCAGATTGCTCCCGCGGTTAAAGACCGTAAAGAATCGCATGATGGGGTTAGTATTTTCCCGCGATAAAAGATCGTAAAAGAGTACGTATGAGTGTGGTACATCCGATAGATTGTGGAAACCTAAGCAGTATGGTTTTAACGGATGGTTGAACCCGTAGGGTTGTGTTCCCTGTGAGGTCGAGTTGTTAGACAGGGGATGTTAGTTGATAAGGGCGTCGGTGTCAATACACAGAGTTCTTTTGTAGTGATCAGTTGAGGATCGTTGACCGTTACGTGTGTGTATGGTTGTGCTTCTAGCTCATGGTAGAGCAGGAATTTTGTTGGAACAGTGCGGCTGTGATATGCATATGGTGGATTTTTGGTAGACTTTTGTGAGTATGACCTTTTGCTCTGTTTGAGGACTTGGAACTGCGTAGAGTTCTTGGAGTCGAGGAGTGGCTATCAACTGTGGTAAGTGTTGTGCTTTGGCATAATGGTTGTTTGTATAGATGGTGGTCCCGAGAATAAGAGGTTGGAGAAGCCTTGGTTGGCATGGCCTGTTCAGACCGACGCGATTGTTTGGTTGGGAACGGAAGGACCGTGATGAGTTCTACATACGTGGGTTTGATGAGATGTGTTCTTTGATGTCCAGGTGAGTAAGTAAGCTTCTCTCTGGAGTTGAGCGTTGTGTTGTTGCTCGTGGATCACCATCATGACAGCTTCAATGATGAAGATGTTGGTGCCAACAGGGTGATCACGTGGTATCAAAGTCTGTGGTCGTCTGGTGATCGTCAGAACTTGGGTAAAGTTTGGGTGTGGAGTTTGTGACTTTTTGTGACCGATGTCGGAGTCTGACGTCGTGTGTTTGGACTTGTGGAGATAGTCCTTGGTGTGTATTGTGAGGTGTGATTGAGCTATTATGTGGCAATGAGGACGAGGGAGATAGTCTCTGTGTTCGAACATAGAGTATGTTTGAGATCAAGTATCATGGTGGATTGATCTCGTATGATGGGCTTGTCGCCAGAGTTGTTTGAGTTCGGCGAGAGTTCTGTGTTGGGGTTTGGCAGCACGAGTTGGATCTTGATCCAATATTTATGGATGTTTCCTGGATGATAGTAGTATTAGTGGAACTTGCCCGTGCGAGCTGTCTGTATGGAGATTAAATATTCTAGTCGTGTTTTCCTTATGTGACAACAGGTTTGGGATTTCAGTTGTGAGGACATTTCTGCTGTTGTGCAGTATTGCTGGGTTTGCATCAAAGATTGTTGATAGTTACTGGATAGTGTTTGGCTTGAGTTGCAGTGTTATTGCAGTGTTGAATTTCAGAGATGAAATTCCTTTAAGAGGGGAAGAGTTGTGAGAGCCTGACCCGTTTCTTTTTGGGAAATGATCTAAGTGTTCACGGGAATAAGAATTTACATTTGATATTGCTTTTTCTGTTCAGTTTTTCTCCCAGCGTTGACCGCTGGAGCGATGGGTGTGCACTCGAGCGGGCTGGTGACAGAGAGTGGGTTTGGATGGTGACCGCTCGAGCGGTGATTGTCCGCTCGAGCGATGGTATGGCAGAGGAGTATGTCAGCAGGGCTTCGCTCGAGCGGTGGAGGCCTGGCACGAGATTCTATAAAAATATGGTTTTGACGCATGTTCGGGTTCAGAGATTTTGCGGGGTTGGTCACGGGGGATACGAGAAGTTGCGATGCGAATTTTAAAAATTCAAAAAAAAATATTTTGGATGCCTAAAAATATTTGTAGTTAGATATTTTCAAAAGATATTTTCAAAACATAACTCCTAAGTTTTCTCCTTTTTCTCTCTGCCTTCTCTCTAACTTCTCGAGGGATCGGGGTTCAGTTTTCGACGATTAGACAGCAGATTCTTAGTATTGGCATCGTGGTCTACGTTTTCATCCGGACAGAATTTCATTCTGATGAAGTTCATTTTTGCACGTGGATCGAGACGTCGAGCTTTTAGGACAACGAGGTAGGATTCTAGACTCTACTACTGTTAAAGGGTACTACGTGCAATTTTGGTATTTTGACCGGTTAAAAATGCATGGACAACCGATTTATGTTTCGTTAAATCGGGTTTTGGTTTAAAAAGGCGTTTGTGTTGATTTCGGTTGGATGAAAACGAGTTTTGAAATGCTCCTTTCGAGGTTCTATGGTAGTTTCGGGTTTGGATATATCTGAGGGTGTTAAAAAGGTGTATGGAGGCTTTAATTTGTGGTTGAGATGATGGTTAGTGGGAGTTTGAGGGTTTGGAGGCTTAGAACACCAAGAACAGAAAATTTTGGATTTTTCTCGGGTGGTAGCACGCTCGAGCGCCCGATGTCCCCTCAAGCGGACTGACTGCGCAGGGCCGTTTTGTTTTGATGTTATCTCTCACATCCAGACTCGAAATTGGGTCGTTCTTGTACTCAAATTGAACCCCCAGAAGTCTTCTTTCCAATGGCACCACTCTATCCTTAAAATTCTCTTTGTAGAAAAAGTCATGACCAAAAGAGTGAAGATATATCAAGATTTCCAAACCATTTTTCATCCGTTTTTGGCCAAATGCTTGGGAAAGGTTGTTTTTCATCCTCTGTGGAAATTTTTATCAAATTTCTTGTTCCTTGGGAGTTTATTTGTAGGTGTTTCACGTGACCCGGGTGTCGAGACGTGATAGTGACGGTTGGCTAGTTACGCTACATGCAGTTGTATGCTTTTTTCCCGGTTGAAATGCTTATATATCATGTGTTATGTTTAAATCTTGTTTCGGATAAAAACCATGTTTTACGCATTTCTTGGTTTATTACATGATATGACTTGTGGGTGTTGGGTTTTCAAATGGTGTTTTTGAAAATGGTAGAAATGGTGTTTTTGTGAAAAACATGTTTATGGAAGTTTGGAGCTAACCCTTGGGGTTGAGTCTCAATTTTGTTAAAACATATGTTGTTACATGCTTGTAGATCTCTATGATGATAGATTGGATCCCTTTTACATACATGCGATGTAAAATTACTTTACTATTTTTCGTAGTTGAGCTACGGTTGGATTTTAAATGCTATCCATAGATGTGCCGTGACAATGGGTGTGTGGTTTTGAGTTGGGCTTCCATTGCTCCTCAGTGTAAGTCCAAAAACGTGCACAGCATAGGTGCTCTGTACCTTTGGGTTAGTCCCCATAAATTGAGTGTGTGTGGGTGCTTTGTACCCTCGGGCTCAGGTCCC
>JAUMHN010042041.1:0-28385 GCA_032360265.1 Heliamphora ciliata | reverse complement strand
TTCAACTACGACTTGATTTCGAGTTGAAACTCCAGTCAGATCTTCTACTGTATTCCCTTACGCGATCCTCGAACGTAATGTGGGTTACGATCCTCCGTTAACTCGTACCGGCAGAACCCCGATATATTTAACTCTTGAAAGACAAAAATAATATCATAATAATATATGAGATATCTGAACTATCAATTCTATTAATCTCAAACTGGTTCAGCTTACCCGCGTATATATAGGGCTACAGCAGGGACCTGGAGAGTAATTATGAGTAAGACATCCAGTGAAACACAAACACATACTAGCGATTTTTGTAAATAAAGAAAGATGCATAGCAGTATCTACATTTATGGAAAACTAGCAACGGTTTCTGCAATTTTTATAAAATACTGAATTACAGTTTACACTACTAAAGAACTATAATTGCACTATGACCCATAATCTCAAGATCTTCTTACATTGAACTCCTGTTATTGAATGCTTACAATTTCTCCCCACGTTAAGATTCTTGATACCCGCCAATTAAATTTAATTACTGACAATTTAATTTAATTGGCATCTTCATATTCCTTAATCCCTTCCGTTTAACTTATTTGACTGTCGAATAATCAAATCCACCTGTAGGGTTTGGCCCGGTCAAAACTTATAAGTATCCTTAAGGGGGTATCGTCAATCCCGATCATTCAGGACGTGGATTCTGTTAATAATTAATATTTTTCATATAAATAATACCGCTATCCAACTCACCAGGAATATAGACCCATATAAGTTCGCACCCTCTAATGAATCAAAATAACGAATATTAAATATATGCAAATCAATGATTATTTCAGGATTAAGAGGATAAGCACTATTCATAATAATCATGGGGTGTGAATTAATTTATATCGCCAGTAGTCAGTACTAAATTAATTACCACAAATGTTCCGTTCAATACACACAAAGTGTACTGGTACAGAGAGTCGGAACAATAGACGACGCTATTATCTGTTTTCCGTAATCAAGACAGGTCTACTAAAACTCTGTGGTACAGTCATACCGATGGTATGCCTATTTTCATCTAAACTGTTAATATAAAACTTATATTCTATAATAACCTAAAATCTAATCTTCTGTGTGCAAGCCGTACTTAACACACCAGATTAAATACTATACAGAATATTAGATATCTATACATATCAAAGAAATGATACACATACATTACTCATAAAGATTCTTATAAAATGAATTTTTTTTATTAAAAATAAAGTTAAATACTAAAAATATAATTTTCAGTATACCAACCCTAACATGGTCTACATGAATATTTTAGATAACATATTAAGTTATTTTCTATCCATAAATCAGACCTAGATATCTTGGGAAAGTCCCTCAAACCCATTTCAAACTCTCTGTCCAAGACCAGTTCTGTTGAAGGTTTGGCGGCTAACAAAACCTATTTTTCAAAATGGCTTATATTTTTAACTTGTTTGAAACAAAGACCCCAAGCACCCTTCTCAAGACTTGTAGCGAACATATTTAACTAGAAAATATCCAAAAATGGGCTCATTTCAACTTGATTAGTTGCCCCAAAATCGAGACCAATACAGGCGTATTTTCGATAAAATTTTGAGAAAAGTACTGAATCGTTTTCACTTAGAATGTTTTATTCACCTATTTGTCTTATGTTTTGGCCATAGAGTGAGACATAAGAGTTGTAGAAAACATTTGTATCTAAATGGTGTTTAAAAATCATAACTTGATTTCAAGTCTAGATGCCCCAAAACCCTGCCGACCCTTTTAATTTAATACTCGAATTTGGCCTTAAAGTTGCTAAGTGTGATTTGAGTACCCTTTACTATGAGACCCAAGTTTTATATGATGATTGATTTGAATTAGGTTATTAGTATTTTTAAGTGAATGCACGATGATTAGAACTCATGCCACCAAGTTTGAATTGTATCTTGAGAATTGAACTTGCGCCTTACACAGTTGTACTTATGCTTAGTGAGTTGTACCATGAACTTTGCCATGCTAGTTGATGCCATGCCATAGATAGTTCCACTTGAGATCCATATTATACATCATGAATATTGTCACTTGCATCCTGAAATATTAGAGTCCATTTATGTAAATCGTTGTTGGGATGGGCTATGTTGAATTGTCATTGATTATAAGTTTAGGGCATCCCTGATTGTCATTTTTGTAAATATTTTGGGATAAATTTTTCTTATACACCCTAGGTGCATCCCCGGTGTTACAAATTTGGTTTATATACACTAGGTGCATCCCCGGTGTTTGAAATGGTTTATCATGGATATTGTTGGGTAACATGGGTTTGTCACTAATATATTGGCTTTGATGGCTCTTTGATTCCGTCGCTCCTTGAGTTATGGTTATATTGTGGAAGTGGTGTCGATACGGGCAAGTTGGGTAATTCCAGAGAGAGCCTAATTCAGTGGACCTAATTCCACTGAGGTGGTAATTCTAGAGAGAGCCTAATTATGGTGGACTTAAACCCCACTGCCATGGTGTTTTAAAGGGTAATTTCAGAGAGAGCCCAATAGTGGCGATCCTAAACCCCTCATCATGGTATTCTGAGTAATGTGAAGTGTCTCTTGAAATTCCTATTTTTTGCTTAGACTTTAGGTTGACACTGGTGAAAGCATCACGAATCTAAAGGTGGGACAAACCGCTTATTATATGATTGATTATTGGCTACTGAATTTTATTGGCCTGAAGGATGGCGCGGAACCCACACCATTGCTATTAAGCAAAACAGCTGAGGCATGAAGCCTAGGCAAGCGTTTACTATTCGCAACGAGGTGCGCTGATGGTTTGGGTGATCAATTACCCATAAAAGTTTACTCTGGTAATTCCTAGTGTGGAATTCTTGCTATAATCTGGGTGTATGTCGAGTTGGGCATTTGCATTACATACACGACATCTCATACTCGCATGTTTATTGACTTATCTGCCACCCTGTATAAATTTGTCAGTCTTTTGGACTTTAAAGTGTGCTTAAGTGTTACTTGGCATGCATTGTGGTAAACTTTGTGCCTTGAGATTAGTTAGAAAGTTTAAAGTGTTTTTCTACTAGGCTTTGGCTCATGACATTCGTGCCACAGGTGATGAAGAGTACTCGAAGGAAGTCGTCCCAGAGAGAGAAGGAGAATTCAAAGAGCAGGGTAAGTTCCAGGAGCATGTGAACCCCACTAATTCACTTTGAGGATTCGAGACCTCTATTTTTGTTCTTTTGTTCAGTTTTTCTGCAACTCTTGTAATATTTTGAAATTCCTTAGTGAAACTGTAATTGCTATATACTTTTGAACAGTTTAGAACTCTTAAAAATGTAATATTTATGATATGTAAATATGAATAAATGGCAAGATTATTTCTTTATTTATATTTATGTTTGTCCCGATGTGTCTAGAGGATAGGGCATCACAGTTGGTATCAGAGCCTAGGTTTAGTGAACCTTCAGGCCTTAGGTTATGAAAAATCATACGTTTTATCGCGTTGGAGCTCTATAGGATGCGTTGTATTAATTATTATGATCATCTATACATTGTAAGAACTAAAATTTGCTGCATTTAAGTCTTACAGCGAGTTGTGTTAGGACATTATCGGGATCAAAAGCAACAGGAAATCTACATGCGAAGGACGAGTAATAGCATCGAGATCGAAGATCGGAGATTCATGTAACGAGTTATCTTATTTTAGGGGGTAGACAGGAGTACGTAACATGAGAAGTTTTAGATATTACCTCGAGAGATACCATTAGAATCCCGTAACTTCATCCTTGTAAGTCCTTTTCTCATTTACCCTAAGTCCTTGTGTCGACTTTTTGAAGTTCTTTTGCATGTCATTCCTTCTTATATCATCGATCCTCAATGGTACCGTCAAGTGTCATTCGTTGATAACGCTTGTGCACTTAAGTCTTGTTGGTAACCCAATCAGAAATTCAATTCTAGAAAATACCCTTGTCCTCAAGTTTTAATGCCTCGATAATGATTAGTATTCACATTTGATTCTCCTCCGATTCAAGCCATCATCATTGAACTAACTCTTCTCTTGTAGAACTCGATATCAATTCTTTGTTAATTACCCATTCTAAATATTCAACATTGATAAAATCTTTTGCCATCGTTCATTTTCTCTCGATTCTGAAATCACAATCTGTTGCAGTGATTTTTTGAATTCTTTGTACACTCTTAAATCCTTACTAGGGAAGTAGACTTGGATGCTTGAATTGAAGTACGTTAGGCCGACGTAACTTCAGGGCAAATATCTAGTTTGGCTTTCCATTGCTTAACATCTCTTTATTAGAATCTGATTATACTAGATTAGTTTCAAGGACATTTGTTTAAGTATTGTTCATTATCCTCCTCTTGTTTCACCTACATTTGAACCCCAAATGACCACTTAATATGTGTCAACGGTGATTGCCTTAGCCGTAACCATTTGACCTCATCTAAACTATATTTTGAGCCATCTGGGAATCTTTTCTTGAATCTTGGTAAAGGAATTGTTCACCTTTCCTAAGCTGTTCTAACCTCCAGATGCATTTCGTGTAGTCTAGTACATCATTCGAAATCTTCGGCTAAACGTTTGACCATTCGCCACCCCAGGTCGCCTATCCTAAGACCTAGATCGATGAGAAACAATAGTTATTAGAGTTTAGCGCTTTCAAGAGGAACTTGGATTGTGTACATTCTCAGAAGAACCACCTGGCGCATCATCGAGTCGCAAAGTAAATCTCTACTTGGAGTTATAACACAGAATGTCTGCTAATATCTGTGCTTAACGTGTTTTAAAGATCAATAACCCCAACTGCAAGAACTGCTAAGTAGGGGTGTCACACCGCTATACCTCTTGCCACGTTTAGTTTACCCTCGGACAATTAACTACTTGGTAAACGATCTAGTCATTGGAGGAGATCCTCAAACCCTACGTACGAACACGTTAGAATCAAGCGTCAGGAGCCAGAAGAAACTCTACAACCTTTGGGAGCACAAGGCAGTTGTTCGATGTTTCTACCCGCGTCTATTTTAGATAGGCCCTAGCAAGCTCCGCGTTGAATCTTTTCTTTTCTTTCCATTCAATGTTGTATGTGTGTTTTGCGAACCTTTTTGAAAACTTATATTGACTATGCACCCAAGCTTGAATGACATGAAATACAAGTAAAGTAAAAAAATAATCTCCATAAGTTATCTTACACTTAATGCTTGCTAAAACAATCTCAGGATTAACTCCACAAGATTCTAAAATATGAAAATAATCAAGAATTAAAACAATCCCTAAATTTTAAGACTCTACTTTTTTTTAGGATGGCTGGTAGACGACTAAACCACCACCGACAAACTAGTGGACCCATAGAAGATGAAGCACTTGGATTAGCCCAAGTTTTATGAGAGCTTGCCACCAACATTAACTGTTTCCATGTGCGTGATAGAGCGTGGTTTTTATCAGAGCTTGGAATACAGCGAGTCCCTACATTTAGAGGAGTAAAACCCAAAGTGGTCGAGGAGTGGATGAGTGCCATCAAGAAGTTATTCAATTCAATGGGAGTTTAAGTTGAGGCGGATCAGGTAGCTTTAGCAGCTCACCTATTGGAAGGAAAAGCAAACCATTGGTGGTCTATGATCGACAACACCCAAGACGTGGTAGCCTTAACATGGGATTAGTTCGAAGGGTTATTTTTGGAGAAGTATTTTCCCGCTTCCCTTCGTTAGAGACAGATCAGAGAATTCCTGGAACTTAAACAAGGATCGATAATGGTAACCCAATACGCTAACCGCTTTGAGAAGTTGAGCCATGTTGCTATAGCCGTTATACCAAACGAAGAGACAAAAGCGCGAAAGACTGAGTGGGGCCTGGAGCCATCAATTAGGAAAAAGATCGTCTGCATGCAGCTTTCCACTTATGAACAAGTCGTACGGGTGGCACTAGTGGCAGAATTAGAGTTGGCAGATTCAAGAAGGATTTGGAACCAAAAGAAGAGTAACTCTGGTCATGGGAAATCATTGAGGAATAAAAGGCTATTCGTTCCTATCAAGCTGTACTTACAAGCTAGTTGGAAAGAACAACAAGGAGGATAATAGATGGACCTGATAGTCTGTTTTAATTGCAATAAGTCCGAACATAAAAAGTTTCAATGCTCGCTACCAAGGGGAAGAAACTACAATATTCGTCGACAAAAGCAAGACTACGAATATCGAGAAAATCAACTTCAACAAGGACCAGGTGGTTTGGGAAGGATGATACAGCTTAATCAACAAGGGAATTAATGGACGGAATGCTCACCTTCACAAGAGAAAAAGGGAGTATTCGTCGATGATCAGAAGTATGCTCATATTTGCAACTCTAGGATGTATGTTAGTTTAGACTTGTTACATCATTACGAAAAAGGGGACGCTTGTAAGCTAACACATTGCAAATCAACAACTCCTGCGCCATAGGTATGTGATGTGATCTTAAAAGTTGTGTAGTAGTCGGTCCAAGATTTTTGTAAAGCGAAACAACCGTCACTCAAAGCTGTTGAATGTATAAGCCCGACCTTGTCCACACCCTCAATAATGAATGACTCAAGTAAACAAGGACACAACTTCTTAGAGAAGTGATGCAAGTAACCATTCACAACCTTTCACACGAAATTTATTTTAAGGGGGTAGATTGTAAAGACCCGGCTCGGACCCTAGTTGTAACAACCTAATTTGTAATGACCCGTGTAGCGATTCAGCCCAAATCCTAGTATTAGCAACTGTAAGCCAACAAGATCTTAGGTCACTAAAATATCGAAAACCTTAAGTTCAATCCAAAAATCCTAAAAAGATCCAAAACTCAAGTAATAAATTCTTAACATTCGAAAAACTTCCCAACATTCTAGATTAAGTAATTATCATAAAATAATGAATTAAAAAATAATTTTTTTTATAATTAGGGTAAAATAACCATTTTGTCCCTAGTTTAGTAAAAAGTCTTAAAAATCTAAATTTTGACACATGAACACCTTAAATCAGATATTAAGTACAATTAAGTGAAAAAAATCAAATAACATAAAAAATGAGACAAATATCCCTTAGTGGCCAGCTACCTTGGAAATTGTGTTAAAAAGTAACTTTTTACTTTTTTTTAAACTTAAAAGATAAGAAAAGTGTCAAATCAAGTATTATGATGATCCAAGACTTATTAAACAAGTATTATACATAATAATATGATATTATAGGCTAATAAGAGCAAACAAATTATTATTGAAGTTCATACACATTAAAATAAGTCAAAAAGTCACATCTTGTTAAAATAACTTAATTTGACTTAAAAGCCTACAGCTATTTAATCAATTACTATAAAAATTATGATAATTCATGAGAATACTAAATTTATTATAAAATTACTAAAATATTAAGTTTTAGTAGGAAAAGACACCAAAAAGATACATCAAATTAATTTTAAGGCACTTTCTTGCATAGAATGGCACAAAAATCGAGATAAAATCCCAAAATTGATGTAAGATCATATTTTTGTCACCCAAACTGAACCTAGCTGACTTCCCACATGCCAAAATCTGAAATATATCCCTAAAAAACGGCACCAAGTCAAATCACATAAATCTCATTAATTGAAATGGAGAAAAAAAGTATTCTAAGTACATTTTTTGTTCCCCACTTTTTGAGCCTATAAAAACAAAGCCAAACACTACTCTTGTCCTCTTAAAAGCTTCGGCCAAGTGAGGGAGAGACGTGGGTTTTGAGTGTTCTTGAAGAATTTTTCAAAGTTTGAAGGAAAAAGAAAGAAGAAAGGAGCTAAGAAATCAAGGAATGTTTTCAAAAGCTAAGTTCTTCCATCCTACCACCCTTTGATCGTTCAAACAAGTAAGTAAAATCTATAAATCTTATGTCTAATATCACCGAAAATTTCCCTCAACTCATCTCTTTCAACATTTCAAAAATTGAGAACCGAAATCAAACCGAAAATGCGTCGTAGTAACAAACTAAGGGCTGTTATATTTTTGAATGATATGAGATGTGATTGTGTATTGTTATTTTTGAGTTTGATGACTTAAAAGTATTCTGAAATCTTGGTATTCATGTCTAAAATACGAGCATGCAAAGAAATGGACAAAACCTTGACATATCATAAGTAGGAGACTTGAACATATAAGGATATGATTTTTGAGTACCTTAATATTTCTACTCTGATCTTTGGAACTCCATGGCTCAACGTAAAATGTTGATTTAAGCATGTTCTTTATGTAAAGATTTAGCTTTTTGTGTTATATTTCATCTAAAGTTGGTTTCAACTCATTTGAGTGAGTAGAACTCGAGATATTGCAATTCTATCAAAATATGTCATTTTTAGACCAGTCGACAATACCGACCTGAAAATTCTAATTTACAATGAGATCCGAGTTTTGTCCAAAATATAAAAGTTCTAGATAACATGTATATATAACAATCCACCAACACTAAGCCCAAACTGGTGAGGTTTGATAGGTCAAGACCCCTTTAAAACTCTCTGTTATGGTTTAGCTATTAAAGGACACTTCTGTCACATATTTATGTATAGCCAAAACTCCATACTTTTAGTGACCTATTCCAAACGTGGTCTACATGAATATTGTAGGTAACATATTGAATTACTTGCTGTCCAAAAATCAGACCTAGTTACTTTGGTAAATTTCCTTAAACCCATTTCAAACTCTTTGTCCAAGACTAGTTCTGCTGAGGGTTTGGTAGCTGACAGAATCTATTTTACCAAATGGCTTATGTCTCCAACATGTTTCCAACAACCACCCCTAGCACCCTTCTTAAGACTTGTAGCAGATATGTTTAACTAGAACATATCCTAAAATGGGCTTATTGTGACATGATTAGATGCTTCAAAATCGAGACCAATAGAGACATACTTTCGATAAAATTTTGAGAAAAGTGCTGAATCGTTTTCGCTTAGAATGTTTTATTCACCCATTTGCCTTAAGTTTTGGCCATAGTGTGAAACATAAGAGTTTTAAAAAATATTTGTATCTAAATGGTGTTTAAAAATCATAACTTGATTCTAAGTCTAGATGCTCCAAAACCCTGCTAATCCTTTTAATTTAATACTCGAATTTGGCCTTAAAGTTGCTAATTGTGATTTGAGTACCATTTGCTGTGAGACCCAAGTTTTATATGATGATTGATTTGAATTAGTTGATTAGTATTTTTAAGTGAATGTACGATGATTAGAACTCATGCCATCAAGTTTGAATTGTATCTTGAGAATTGAACTTGCGCCTCACACAGTTGTACTCATGCTTAGTGAGTTGTACTATGAACTTTGCCATACTAGTTGATGCCATGCTATAGATAGTTGCATTTGAGATCCATATTATACATCATGAACATTGTCACTTGCATCCTGGCATATTAGAGTTCATCTGTGTAAATCGTTGTAGGGATGGGCTATGTTGAATTGTCCTTCTTGATTATAAGTTTAGGGCATCCCTAGTTGCCATTTTTGTAAATGTTTTGGGATAAATTTTCCTTGTACACCCTAGGTATATCCCCAGTGTTACAAATTTGGTTTATACATTCTGGGTGCATCCCTGGTGTTTGAAATAGTTTATTATGGATATTATTGGGCACCATGGGTTCTTCGCTAGCATTTTAGTTTTGATGGCTCTTTAATTCCGTCGCTCATTAAGTTATGGTTATATTATGAAAGTGGTGTTGACATGGGCAAGTTAGGTAATTTCGGAGAGAGTCCAATTCGGCAAACCTAATCTCACTGAAGTGGTAATTTCGGAGAGAGCCCAATTATGGAAGACCTGAACCCCATTGCCATGGTGTTTTAAAGGGTAATTTCAGAGAGAGCTCGATAGTGGCAGTCATAAATCCCTCGTCTTGGTATTCTGAATAATGCAAAGTGTCTCTTGAAATTTTTGTTTGTTGCTTAGACTTTGGGTTGACACCGACGGAGGTATCATGAATCTTAAGGTGGGATAAACCGCTTATTATATGATTGATTGTTGACTATTGAATTTTGTTGGCCTGAAGGATGACGCAGACACCACGCCATTGATATTAAGTAAAACAATTGAGGCATGAAGCCTAGGCGAGCGTTTACTAGTTGCAATGAGGGGCGCTGATGGCTTTGGTGATCAATTACCCATAAAAGTCTACTATGGTAATTCCTGGTGTGGAATTCTTGTTATGATCTGGGTAGATGGCGGGTTAGGCATTTTCACTACATACACGGCATCTCATACTTGCATGTTTATTGACTTATCTGCCGCCCTGTTATAAATTTGTCTGTCTTCTTGACTTTAAAGTGTGCTTAAGTGTTACTTGGCATGCGTTGTGGATAAAGCTCGGAGGGTGCTTTTGTGTCGACTCATTGCTCTTTAGTGTCCACACATTTCGAATTTTCTGGATGGTAGCTAGGTGTCGACTCGTGTTGTCTTTGGTGTCTACACTTAGAACCTAGAGCCTGGAACCCAGAGTATCACTTGGTGTCGACTCATGTGCATGTTGGTGTCGATACAAAATGAATCCCGTTAAGGTGTTGAGGTGTCGACTCATCCGTGCATTGGTGTCTACTCATTATGGATCCCGGTCTAATACTGGGAGTATTGACACAAATCTCTTTGGTGTTGACACACTTGAGTTCCTGAAATGTCTCAAGCAAAGCTGTTAAGGTGTCAATCCTAAACTTCAATGGTGTCGACACACTTGAGTTTGTCAAGTGTGCTTTGTTTGTAGGTGTCGACCCAAAAATTAATTGGTATTGACACAAAACGTTCTGTTTAAGAACACTAAGTGTTAACCCATTTAGTTCAATGTATCAGTATAAATGGCATAAGGTGTTGACTCATTTGGCATGTAGTGTCGATACTACCTTTTTGAAAACAATCAAATATAATCTTTTTAAATCATTTAATTAGAAAATGTAAATTAATAAAATCATCAAAATCTATAAAAATATCCTTGGGCTAACAATCTCTATTTTTTTTGATGATGACAACATTTTTTAAAAAATATTTTAAAAATTTTTGGACAAGGGTGCTCCCCTTATATTTATGCCTTTAACAAGATATTCAATCATAACAATGAGGCATTCAACAGTTCATATATCATTCATGATTTTCAACAAGGTTGCAATAACAATTCACTTAAAGTTGAATTTAAGCAAAAAGATCTTCATATATTTGAAAAATTAGCATTCAACAGTTATAGAAAAGATCAAATTTACCATTGATAAACATAAAATCTTGTAATCCATATAACAACATATAATAGTTTGCAAAACAACCAACCATACATTCACAATGTTTTCAACATCATTCACAACAAATAAGAGAAACAGAAATGTATGTTTTTGGTACAACTTCTCCTTCATAAAAAAAAACTTCAATTCTTCCATCTTTTTCTTCTCTTCCTTCTTCTTTTCTTCTGTTTCTTCTCCTTTTCTACTGTTTCTTCTCTCCTTTTGTCAACATCAAAGGAAGGAAGAGGGGGGGTCACATGTCATCGAACTGCTTCTTTTTCTATTTGTCCTCAGCTCCCTTTTTTTGCTTGGCCGCTCATTCTTTTGTTGCTAAAGATCTCTCAAACGTATTTTCTTGGGCTTCTAGGGTTGCAAAGGTGGCTGCGATGGCAATGTCAGCTTCTATTTTCAGTCTAACATTCTCCTTAGCTTTTATTTTCTTGGGCTTCAACTGCTTTGCCCAGGCTTCCTTATTCCAAGCCAAGTGTTCATCAATTTTATGGCAATTCTCTTGAACAGCTATGACAAAACCTTCATCGTATTCTTTTCGCACCTGCAAGAGGATCCGAGTGTAGTCAGAGACAATCTTGTCTATACTGGCGGACATCTTTTGATTGAGGTCTTATCTAGCATCACATGTATACCTCACCTTTTTACCGGGACTCTTGGTATTATTGCTGAGTTTGAGCAAACCCTTAACCATAGTATCAACCCTAGAGCTCTAGTCAAAGATGCCAGCCTTAACCTTCTTATGAAGGAAAGCCAAAGTAGTGGAGAGTGAGGAGTGCATGTTATGCACAAGAGCTGTGAGAGCATCGAATTGCTCAGAGAAGAGGGTAGAAAACTATATAGAGAAGGATGCCACATGAGGAGGAGGAGGAGGAGTAGAGGAGGAAGGATCAAATCGAGGAGGGGGGTGAGGAGGAGAGGACCTGGGAAAGGGTGGATTGAAGTGAATGGGAGAGATAGATGTTCTAGGAGGAGGGGGAAGGGGATTCCTGCTAGTGGAAGGAGTGGTAGAGGAAGGAGAAGCAAATTCTTCCTTTTTAATCCACACACCATCTATTTGGATGATGTGCATGTACTTCAAAAATATTTTATCATAGAAGGCATGCTTGGAAAAGGGGATACCTTTTTCCTTAGACAAATCAACACCAAAATGCCAAAATACTTTAGTAAGATATATGTGTTAGGACTGCATACTAAAAATCATGATTTGAGTTTTAGTATTTAATTTTATTTATTAATAAAATTAATTTTTTTATTATTTATTTAATGTCGTGCATGAGTATTTTTTTATTCTACATAGTATTTAATCTGGTTTGTAGAGTTCAATTTATACACAGAATACCAAATTATCGGTTCTTGTAGAATATAAGTATTTGGATCAAAATTTAGATGAAATTAGACACACCATCAGTACAACTGTAGTACAATATTTTAGTAGATTTATCTTGATTACGGGAAACAGTAATTGTTACGACAATTGTTTCAATTCATTGTGCTAGTACACTTTGTGTGACTCATTGTGGTAGTACACTTTGTGTGTATTGAATAGGACCAAATTGGGATAATTAATTTTATACTGATTTCATAAATTATTTCACACTCCATGGTTATTATGAGTGCTTATACTCTTAACCTCGAAATAAGTATTTCTTCACGTATATTTAATATTCGTTGTTTTGATTCATTAGATGGTGTGATATTGTATGGGTTTATAATTCTGGTGAGTTGGAAAACTATATTAATTATATGATGAATATTAATTGTTGATGGAATTCACGTCCTAAAAAATCGGGATTGATGATACTCTCTTAAGAAAACTTATAAGTTTTGACCGAGCCAAACCTTGCATGTGAATTTTATAATTCAGCAGTCAAATAAGTTAAGCGGAATGACTTAAAGAATTTTCTAAGAAACAGATTAAATATAATTGTCGGTAATTTAATTTAATCGGCGAGTATCTGTAATCTTAACATGTGGAGAATAAATAAGCATTTAATAATAGGAGCTTGAATACTAAGATTTTGAAAATAAGGCTTAGAGTGCAATTATAATTATGTAGTGTAATCCAATATAATTTATGTTTTTATGAAATTGCTTCTGGGTTGAGGTAGTATTTCATAATTTTATTGGAAGTCCATATTTTATTTACTCCACAGGTCACTGCTGTAGCCTATATATATTGTCACGCCCCAAAACCTAGGGTCACGTGAAAATTCACCAACCACCAGTTTTATGAAAATATAATTTTTCATACATTGAAATCCGCCTGTTAAAACCAATGGAAAACCCAGCAAAAGATATCTCTCATAAACAAAGGCATACAATTTCAACATGCATATAGTATATTGCCTCATGGCGTACAAAACTTGTCTTCAGGAACAGGCATACCAAAAAGGAAAACTACTACAGCCTTCCATCATCCGTCAGCACGAACATCACTAGATCTACACAAGATCATCTTCCACATCATCACCTGAAAAAGGTTTTATACAGAAAATTTCACCCATGAGCCGTAGCCCAATAGAAACAGACAATAAAGCTGTAAAACAGGAAATATGTAATCATATAAAGTGGGAGCGAACTCAACCACCAACCTAAAAGGTTTTCCAACCAAAACTCACAAGTTTTCCCATCAAACTACACCAGTCTTCCAAAACGGTTTTCATTAACATAAAACCCATGTTTTCATCCTTCAAACTATGTGTTGCAAATAGTGCAAATAAACCACCACAGTTAAGAAAAAATAGTAATCAAAACATTGTTTCCTCACAGAATGTACCATCGTGAAAAAAGAAGAATATGATCCTATGTACCGACTCCATCACACGACAGAGGTAACAACGATAAATTCCTGTCCAGTATCTAATCCCCATACATCATGGGACCGTTTAGATACACACAAGTTCTATACGGAGCACCATAACGTAACCACTCAATTTACGGGCGACAACCCGAGGGTACAGAGCACCCAACTTAATTTACGGGGACTAACCCGAAGGTACAGAGCACCTATGCTGCGCACGTTTCTGGACTTACACCGAGGGCAACTTGTGCCAAATACCTGTCATCCCAGTACATCTAGATAATCTTATAAAAATTGAACTGTAGCTCAACTACGAAAAATATTTCACAAATATACATTATACATATATATACAGATCCATCCATCAACATGGAGATCAACAAAATATTTTCAAAATATTTTTTCCCGTTTTCAATATAACGTTTCAAAACCTGGGACTCAACCCCGAATGCGAGCTCCAAATCTCCAAAACATAAAATGTTGAGATTTCTGCCAGAAACCATCATTTTCCACCGTTTTCAAGAAAACCCTTTGAAAACCACACTATCACATGTCATACAGTACTATAAGCCAAGAAAAGCGAACAACATACTTTCTATCAGAAAAACAAGGCTTAAACAAAAATTATGACATTTGATGCATTTTCTACCCAGTAAAAACACATATAATTATATATAACACCCTCATAACAGCAGTAGGTCTAGAATCCTACCTCGTTGGGTCGAAACCCGACGCCTTAAAAATCAAACCTCGTCGGAACGAGAATCTGACAGGATGAGAGCGAAGCTAATAGCGTAGATAGCAAGGATCCACAAGTTGATCGTCGAAAACTAGGCTCGGGCGGATCAAATATGTAGAGAGAAGGCAGAGAGAATGGAAGAAATAAGCTTTCTCCAAACATTCAAGCCCCTGGAATACATATAGGCTCGGCAAAAAGGCAGTTCAGTCGACTGAAGAGGCCACTTCAGTCGACTGAAGCTCCTCAAAAAATGTGAACCGCCACAGTTCAGTCGACCGAACCCCCTTGTTCAGTCGATCGAACTCAAGAAAAATAGTTCAGTTGACCGAACATAGCTGTTCAGTCGACCGAACTCCAGGGTTTGAGCCTACTTGTTTTTGGTCTCGGTTTTGCAATCTAAGGCCAACCAAACAAGCCTAAACAAGGTCCGAGAAAGCATAAAACACATCTACATGCTGTTCTATAATGCCAAAACATAAACCATGCATCGGCGATATACACAATATGAAGAAAAACTCGTCAACATTTATATATATAAAAAACAAAGCGGTGTAGGGTCTCACAACTCTCCCCCCTTAAGGAATTTTGCCCCTGAAATTTACTACAAGGTCACGAGGTAAATAGGTTTGGGTATCTAGCACGCATACCAAACTCAAGCTCCCAAGTCGCTTTTTCAACCCCGTGATGTAGCCACTAAACTTTAACATATGCAATCGTTCTCCCTCGTAACACTTGCTCATTTGTATCCAGAATCCTCACTGGGTGCTCCTCATATGTCACATCTTCATCAACTCACAACTCAGTCCAATCTTATACATGAGACGGATTTGGCTCATACCTTCGAAGCATAGAAACGTGAAAGACGTTGTGCACAGATGCTAACTGAGGTGACAAGGCTAGACGGTATGCTACCACCCCAATCCTCTCCAGGATCTCGAAGGGTCTATTAAAACATGGTGATAGCTTCCCGTGACGGCCAAATCTCATCAACCCTCTGCGAGGCGAGACCTTCAAAAACACGTGATCTCCCACTACAAACTCCAAAGGTCTCATCTTCTGATCTGTATAACTCTTCTGACGACTCTGAGCTGTCACTAGACGCTGACGAATCACTGCAATCTGCTCTGTCATCTCCCGTACTAAGTCGCATCCCAAAATAGTGATCTCACCCACCTCTGTCCAACACACCGGCGATCTACACGGCCCACCATATAGAGCCTCATATGGTGCCATCCCAATACTGGACTGATAGTTGTTGTTGTATGTAAACTCTGCCAATGACAGATGATCCTCCTAAGAACCCCGAAAATCAAGCCAATAGGCTCTCAGCATGTCCTCCAAAATTTGAATAGTCCTCTCAGACTGACCGTCAATCTGAGGATGAAAAGCTATACTAAAAGTCAAGCTCGTCCCCCAAAGCCATCTGAAGACTCCGCCAAAAGCGCGATGTAAAGCGCAGGTCTCGATCAGAAATAATAGACACAGGTACTCCGTGTAGTCGGACTATCTCCTACACATACAACCTACCCAATCTGTCCACTGAACCTCTTACTTGAATGGGAAGGAAATGTGCAGACTTCGTCAGCCTATCCACTATAACCCAAATAACATCGTGTCCCTTCGGCGAGCGTGAAAGTCCTGATACAAAATCCATAGTGACATTCTCTCACTTCCACTCAGATACAGGTAACGGCTGCAACAATCCTGTAGGTCTCTGGTGTTCCACCTTTACTTGTTGACAAGTAAAGCATCGAGAAAAGAATCGGATCACATCCCTCTTCATCCCCGTCTACCAGAACTGACGATGCAAGTCATGATACATCTTCGTGCCTCCTGGATGCACTGCCAGACGTGAATGATGAAACTCATGTAGTACCTCAACACGGCACGACTCTGGCACAAACAGACCCCCTGTTAACCTCAAATTTTGATATAACCCACCGTCCATCCTGCTGTGTCTTTCCCGCTAGCAATGCGGTCCCGTATCATCTGAGCCTCTTGATCGGTCCACTGAGCCTCTAACACGCGTGCAACTAATGCAGGCTGTGAAGCTATAGAATATAAAGTCACACCTTCCCCTATCTCCCTGAGACACAGATCAAACTCCCCAACAGCTCTGAGCATATCTCATTCCCGTACAGCCACATAAGCTAACGAGCCATGAGATCTCCTGCTAAGCACATCAGCTACAACATTTGCCTTACCAGGATGGTACTGCAAATCAAAGTCGTAGACTCCCAACAACTCCATCCATCATCGTTGGCGAAGATTTAGGTCTTTCTATGAAAACAAGTATTTTAAGCTCTTATGATCAGAGAAAATCTCAAAATGCTCCACATATAGATAATTCCGCCATGTCTTCAAAGCGAAGACCACGGCTGCCAACTCCATATCATGAGTCGGGTAATTCCTCTCGAGTGTCTTCAGCTGTGGCGAGCCGTAGGCTACAACCTTGCCTCCCTGCATCAACACACAGTCCAAACCATCAAGTGACGCTTCACAGTACACTGTATACCCCAGACTTCGCTCGGGAATAATCAACACTGACGCACTGGTCAATCTCTTCTTTAGCTCCTGGAAAGCTGACTCGCAAGACTCACTTCAGACGAACATAACTCCCATCCATGTTAGACGCGTCATAGGTGCTGCCAACCTGGAAAAATCCTTGACAAATTGCCGATAATAACCTGCCAAACCCAGGAAACTGCGGATCTCAAAGATATTCTTCGGTCGCTGCCAATCCATCACAGCATCAGTCTTCGACGAGTCCACTGATACCCCATCCTTCGACACCACGTGCCCAAGGAATCTCACCTCTGACATCCAGAACTCGCACTTCTCGAACTTCGCGTATAAGTGATGTTCCCTTAGAAGCTGCAAGATGACGTGCAGATGCTCCTCATGTATCTCCCTCGTGGGCGAATAAACCAGAATATCGTCCACGAACACGACCACAAAACTGTCAAGATAAGAGTGAAAGACACGGTTCATCAGACCCATAAATGTAGCAGGGGCATTCGTCAAACCAAATGGCATGACCAGAAACTCGTAGTGACCATAACGAGTCTAAAAAGCGGTCTTCGCTATGTCCTCGTCCCTAATCCTCAGCTGGTGCTAACCTGACCTCAAGTCAATCTTCGAAAAGCAGCGCGATCCTCTCAACTGATCAAACAAGTCATCGATTCTCGGCATCGGATACTTGTTCTTCACCGTTACCTGGTTCAGTTTCCTATAGTCTATACATAGTCTTAATGACCCATCCTTCTTCTTCACGAACAAAGCTAGTGCTTCCCACGGCGACATACTCGGCCGTACAACCCTTTGTCTAGCAACTCTTGCAACTGCACCTTGAGTTCTCGTAACTCAACAGGTGCAAAGCGACAAGATGGCATAGAAATAAGAGAAATTCCTGGAACAAGATCAATGGAGAACTCCACATCACGGCTCGGTGGCAACTCAAACAGATCGTCAGGAAAGACGTCTGGATAGTCACACACCACAGGGGGTAACTCCTCTCAAACCTCAACTGGCACATCCATTCTAAGAGCAGAAAAGAGAGAACCCAAGTTCCCTTGAACTCGCGCGGCACCTGGTACAGACACCAATCTCTCATCCCGATCACCCACAAAATTGAAGCAGTCACCCTCTGGCATATAGATCGACACTCTCCGTCGCTCACAATCTATATAGGCACGGTAGGTAGTCAGCCAGTCCATCCCTAGGATGACATCAAACGTGGTTATGTCTAGAATGATAAAATCAAACTCTAAACAACGACCGGCGACTTCCAGCACGCAGGATCTACAAACAAGGCTCAGCGTCACACTCCCACTAACTGGGGTCTCCACACACAAGGTACTACCCAACCAGTCCATTTTCAACCCCAATCCAGACACAAATGCAGAGGATATAAATGAATGTGATGCTCCCGTGTTTATAAGAACACTGGCCCATGATCTAAAGACTAAAAGAGTACTTCTTATCATAGCTAGAGTAACTGCTGCATCAGATGCAGCTGGTGCTTTGGAAGCACTGCAATCCGCAAGAACATAAGCTCTGGTCTGTGGCAGTCTGGTCTGTCCACCATAACTCTGAGTCGATGGCTGCCTCACCAACGGCACTGAAGCACCTCCTTTCGCAAACCTAAAAGTTTGAGCCCTAGGCTGTTGCGGAGCCTGTTGCCTCTGTGCAAATGAAGCAATTGACGCTCTTGTTGCATCCTGGACATTCCCCTCTCTGGGATACTGTCTACGAAAGTGCCTGGACTGACCACACCCGAAACAGATAGGTGGGTCCCTCGCCTGTGACTGGACGGGCGCTGAACTCTAAGCCTTGCCCTTCTGCGGGCACTCAATTGAATGACACCCCGGCTGTCCGCATCTATAACAGATCAACCCTATCTGCTCTAGCCTTCCTATCGAGGCCACTGAAAGTGTAGGTGCACACGACTGCGGCTGATATGATCCAGCAAAATGAGAACTAGGTCCAGACGACCTCCGGCGCTTGTTCCTGCGCCCCTGAAGCTGTGCAACTCCACTGCCCTGCTGGTTCTTACCCTCTCTGATCCTACGGCTATCTGCCAACGAGTTCTCTACTCGGATAGCAGCTTCCACCAGCTTGATGTACACCTCCACATCCAGAGCTGCAACCCTATCCTTGATAGCAGGTCGAAGTCCCCTCTCAAACCTTCGAGTACGCAACTCCCCTATCGATACCATCTCTGGTGTAAATCGCGTCAGATTCGCGAACTTAGCCTCATACTGGACCACAGACAGATTTCCCTGAACAAGGGAGAGGAACTCCTCTCGGTAAGTATCTCTCAAAGATCTCAAAAAATACTTCTCCAAGAAGCCTCTCATGAAAGCAGCCCACGTTTCATCCACAGTGGTCATGGCGAGCTTCCACCACTCTCTCGCAGTTGGAATGCAGCCAACTTTACACGTAGAGCATCCTCCTCGATATCTAGAGTATCGAAGATCGACGTGGTCACTTCTAACCACTCAGTAGCCACCTTTGGGTCCGGCTTCCCAGAAAATGTCGGAGGATCCAACCATCGAAACTCTCGCATGGTCACAGAAGTCCTTGGCTCAGGAACCCGTACACTAGCCTTGGTCTCTTCTGCCATAGCTCGCGTAGTGGCAAGCATCTCCTGGATAACGTCAGCACTGCCCATTTGTTCCTGTGGGCATGAATATTTCCCTCCTCTGGAACCTGAACATAAGCACGACCTCGGCCACGACCTTGGCCACGACCCCGTCCCCGCACTCCCCGCGTGGACATAATTCTATATAAAGCAAAATAACATGATAAGCTTTCTTATTGCATGTTACTACGTAACAGAAACACATAATCATGCTATCATGTAGCCACGTAAGATTATGCAACGCATCTCACATGCCGAGGAGAACTAACAAGACAGACTCGTCCATTTGGATAACCTATTCAGATTCTTTGCTAGAAAACACGTTGGCCAAACGTGTTCCTAACTTGGCTTCCAAATCTGTTATTCCAAACGCCCTAAGGCAAGGCTTATCAATCCTGAGATTCAACCTCCATACCTACATATACATAACGATCATGCTCAGAAAGCTATCAACATGTTATAAACCAACGTTTAAACACATGCAAGCAAGCATACACAATCAACCTCACCAGGTGATAAATCCTCTTCCCATGGCTCTTAGGTATTTGAACCCAGAGCTCTGATACTAAGTTATCACGCCCCAAAACCCAGGGTCACGTGAAAATCCACCAACCACTAGTTTTATGAAAATATAGTTTTTCATACATTGAAATCCGCATGTTGAAACCAATGGAAAACTCAGCAAAAGATATCTCTCATAAACAAATGCATACAGTTTCAACATGCATACAGTATATCGCCTTATGGCGTACAAAACTTGCCTTCAAGGACAGACATACCGAAAAAGAAAACTACTACAGCCTTTCATCATCCGTCAGCACGGGCATCACTAGATCTACTCAAGATCATCTTTCACATCATCACCTGTAAAAAGGTTTTATACAAAAAATTCCACCCGTGAGCCGAAACCTAATAAAAACAGACAATAAAACTGTAAAGCAGGAAATATGCAATCGTATAGAGTGGGAGCGAACTCAACCACCAACTCAAAAGGTTTTCTAACCAAAATCCACAAGTTTTCCCATCAGACTATACCAGTCTCCCAAAACAATTTTCATTAACATAAAACCCATGTTTTCATCCATCAAACTATGTGTTGCAAATAGTGCAAATAAACCACCACAGTTAAGGAAAAACAGTAATCAAAATATTGTTCCTTCACGGAATGTACCATCGTAGAAAAAAAAATGATCCTATGTACCGACTCCATCACACAATAGAGGTAACAACGATAGACCCCTGTCCAGTATCTAATCTCCATACATCATGGGACCGGTTAGATACACACAAGTTCTATACAGAGTACCATAACGTAACCACTCAATTTACGGGCGACAACTCGAGGGTACAGAGCACACAACTCAATTTACGGGAACTAATCCGAAGGTACAGAGCACCTACGCTGCGTACGTTTTTGGACTTACACCGAGGGCAACTCGTGCCAAATATTCGTCATCCCGATACATCTAGATAATCTTCTAAAATTTGAACCGTAGCTCAACTACAACAAATATTTCACAAATATACATTATACATGTATATACAGATCCATCCATCAACATGGAGATCAACAAAATATTTTCAAAATATTTTTTCTGTTTTTAACAAAACGTTTCAAAACCTGAGACTCAACCCCGAAGGCGAGCTCCAAACCTCTAAAACATAAAATGTTGAGATTTTTGCCAAAAATCATCATTTTTACCGTTTTTAAGAAAACCCTTTGAAAACCACACTACCACATGTCATACAGTACTATAAGCCAAAAAAGCGAACAACATGCTTTCCATCAGAAAAACAAGGCTTAAATAGAAATTATGACATTTGATGCATTTTCTACCCGGTGAGAACACATAATTATATATAACACCCTCATAACAGCAGTAGGTTTAGAATCCTACCTCGTTGGGTCGAAACTCAACGCCTAAAAAATCGGATCTCGTCGGAACAAGAATCTGACCGGATGAGTGCAAAGCTAACAGCGTAGATAGCAAGGATTCACAAGCTGATTATCGAAAACTAGGCTCAGGCGGGTCAAATATGCAGAGAGAAGGCAAAGAGAATGAAAGAAATAAGCTTTCTCCAAACATTCTAGCCCTTGGAATACATATAGGTTCTGCAAAAAGGCAGTTCAATCAACTGAAGATGCCACTTCAGTCGACTGAAGCTCCTCGAAAAACGTAAACTGCCACAGTTCAGTCGACTAAACCCTCTGGTTTAGTCGATCGAAATCATGAAAAACAGTTCAGTTGACCGAACATAGCCGTCCAATCGACCGAACTCCAGGGTTTGAGCCTACTGGTTTTTGGTCTCGATTTTGCATTATAAGGCCAACCAAACAAGCCTAAATAAGGTCCGAGAAAGTATAAAACACATCTACATGCTGTTCTACAATGCCAAAACATAAATCATACATCGGTGATATACATAATATGAAGGAAAACACTTCAACATTTATATACATAAAAAACAAAGCGGTGCAGGGTCTCACATATATACTATTATAAAACCTGACGCCAATTAATTTATTAATTCGTTAGTTAACTTGGTGGCTAGGGTTTTCACATATTTGAAACCCTAAGTCAAGTTAAGGAAGATTTTGATGAACACAATGGATCAAAACTCACACTTTGCTCGTATTTAACATTCGGGAATATAACAGAAGGCTCGTGTTAGAGATTTGACTAGAAGTCAAAAATCGTGACGGATTGTTGACTGAAAATTATTATAGGAACTAAAATCATCCAAGCAGATTTTGAAAGGTATAATTCTAAAACTAATTTTGGGAGTATTACCGAATTTTATTTTTGATTGTTCAATATCAAAAATTTTTAAACTGGAGCCAATTTTAGCATTTGCCCGTCTAGTTATTTTTTGACTAAAATTATAGACATAATATTAGGATCTTGGCAGTTTGCCTCAACAATTGGTATCAGAGCTATTTTTGATTATGTATAATTTTATCATGGATTCAAATAGATTTAAATTGTGCTAATTCGATTTTGCAGACAATTTAATCATGACTTTTTATAGTCAATAATTTTGCATGCTTGATTACATAATTTATTGATTACTAAATTAATTTTTTTAATCATGAGAGTTGTTCGTGGTAAATTAATTATAAACTCCTCGGATACATAAGATCAATGTAAAAATAATTATTTTTTGATTTCAAATTTAAGTTATTTTTAATTCCATGTAATTAAAAAAAAAAGAACAAGAACAAGAAGGAAAAACGGTGGAGCACACATCAAGGTGAAACAATCAAGTCCACGTAATCTTTTATCATCAAGAATTCCAATAGTGGCATTAATCCCTGGAATGATTCTTAGATCATTGGAATAATTTTGAAACAAAGCATGAATGAAGCAAAATAAAGAATTACATGAAGTCAACTTGAAATTGGATCATGATTCTCAACTCATGGAATGCACTTAATATCTAAACTCAAACTATTCGGTCCAGTGGCAAGAATGAAACAACATGCACTGTCCAAACACGTGGCTATTATCCTAGCAAACAAATTAAGCCCAAACAAAAGCATAATGCGGAGTGAACTTGAGCAAAGCGCACTACGCGCACGCATGGCGGCGTGACGGCGCCGCGATGTGTGGTGGGACAGCGGTGGTGCATGGCTAGGCAATGGCGGCACTGTTCTAGCAAGACTGTGTTTTGCAATAGTTGAGTTGCGCAATATTTCTAGTTGGCAGCGAAGTTTTGACAGAATCAGAAGATAAGAATTATAATTCTAACAGAATTACAGATTTTCTAGATGAACATAAATTCTTTGGTTAAAGAGATATAAATCGACCATAAAAGTCGAAATTTAATGCATTTATTTATTTAAATACATTGATACTTTTATTTTGATTTATTTATTCTGTACTATTTTAATTAATTCTAGTTAATTCAAAATTAATTTTTTATAGAAAAAAATAAAATAAATCTTCTTTAATTAAAATTAATTTTTTAATAAAAGATTTTAAAATTTTATTTTGTTACATAAAAAACACATTTAAGATTATTTTTTTAATAAAAAAAATCTGATATCTTGAAAATACGAAACGGTTAATTTTGAATTTTTTAAATTAATTAAAAAGAATTTAATTTTAATAAATTATTTTTTTTGAAATATGTGTAACGGAAAGGTAAAATTATATTCTTGGTTTATATTTAAAACTAATTTCTTAAATAAATAGAATTTGAGAATTTTTTTTATTACACATAAAAATATATCAAGATGATTTAAAAATTGAGTTATTTTGTAACGTGTGGTTTTCAAAAATTATAAATTTATTTTAATTAAATATATTTTATAACACTCAAAAATATTTTAAAAATTAAGTGAGTGAATGAATTTATTCACAGATAAATCTTATGGTCTCCATTACTAGTTTGTAGATGATGTGATTAATTTTGTGTGTTGACATTAGAGCCTTCTTGTAAAGATCTGATTTAAAAAAAATATAGATTAATAAAATCAATCCGATGTGAGTTAATCAACTTAAATTTTATAACTGAATTAAATTTTATAATCCAAAGTTCTAAAGTCCTATAATATCAAACATTTGTTAATTATATCAATTCTTGCAAAAATTGCACATTACCAATATTAATTAAATAAATTTAATGCCAAATATTGTAGACAAATATAAAAATAAGTGAAT
Source organism: Heliamphora ciliata (assembly GCA_032360265.1). Taxonomy (NCBI): domain Eukaryota; kingdom Viridiplantae; phylum Streptophyta; class Magnoliopsida; order Ericales; family Sarraceniaceae; genus Heliamphora; species Heliamphora ciliata. The sequence goes on along the minus strand of JAUMHN010042041.1, from coordinate 3,810 downwards.
TTTACCCAATTACATTAAAATAATTAAACTGATGTACTCCCACCTGCTATCCGGGAAGTTTGTACTGCGGAAGGCTACTGTCGACCCTACGCATACGAACCCACTTGTGTGTCCTCCCTGCTCAGCGCACTGCCCATCTGAGGACAATTCCTACGAATATGTCCAGACTGTCCACACTCATAGCAAATTGATGATTCCCTCCCCTACGACTGCACTGGAGCCAAACTCTGGGATGGTCTCGGCTGTAAACAATCCGCCGCACGATGCCTCGGCTGTCTGCATCGATAACAGATCAACTCCCGTTGCTTCGGTCTCCCAGACGAAGCCATAGATGGTGATGGTGCTGAGAACTGCTGTGGTCCAAATGGATAAAAGCTAAGACCAGAGGACTTCTGCCTCTTGCTGGGACGCCTAGCTCTCTGTATCTCCACTCCACCCTGCGATGTCCTAGCCTCCCTCGAAGCTTGACTCTCAGCTAAAGCATTCTCAACCCTCGCTGCTGCCTCCACCAGCTTTCTGAACACACGAAATCCCATCACAGCCACTCGCTCCTTGATCGCCGGCCTCAAGCCCCGCTCGAACCTCATCGAAAGCAACTCATCTGTGCACTCCACCTCTGGTGCAAACCGAGATAATCTCGTAAACCTGGTATCGTACTGCATGATGTTCATGGCACCCTGGGTAAGAGAATAGAACTCCTCCCTGTATAAATCCCTTCTCTATGCTGGGAAATATCCCTCCAGAAAGACTCGTGTAAAAGCTATCCATGTGGCCCCTACTGTAGTCCTGGCATATCTCCACCACTGATGAGCATCACCCTTCAGCTGAAAAGTGGCAAAAGAAACCTACAACTCATCCTCCACAATCTGCAATGTGTCAAGGATTCGAGTCGTTAACTCCAACCACTCTGTCGCCATAAGAAGATCAAGATCTCCTACAAAGGTAGGCGAATCCATACGCCGGAACTCCCGCATTGCAGCTGTAGCCCTCGCCTCTGGTACTACCTCCCTCTCCTAAACAGGCTCACCCCTAGCAACCAACCAGCACACGCAACAGCTCCGTCGCGTCCATCGGTCTTTGGGGAGCATTAGCATCCCCAACATCAGGGATAAGAATATCCCCTTGGCCAGCACGGCCACAGTCTCGTCCTCTCCTCGCCGACATCACGTCTATATGAAAGCAAGGCAATATATAAGACGCAAGACATCGCATGAACATAAACGCTAAAAACTTAGCATGCTAACACATAGCCACATAGGTTCATGCTAAACAACTCCACATATACCGACGAGAACCAACAAGAATGACACGTCAATCTAGATAACCTACTCAGATTCCCTGCTAGAAATCACATCAGCTAAACGTGTTTCTAACTTGGCTCCTAAGTTTATTAATCCAAACGCCCAAAGGCAGAACTAATCAATCCCACAGTTCAACCCCCATGCTCACATATACACATCGTTCACATATTTAACATGCTGACACGATCATGCTAGTAAAACATTTAAACACATGCAGTCAAGCACATGCAATCAACCTCACACGGTGATGCAACCTCTTCCCATGGCTCTTAGGTATTCGAACCCAGAGCTCTGATACCAAGTTGTCATGCCCCAAACTCCGGGCCACGTGAAACACTTAAAAACAACCAAACAATGACCCAACCTGAAAATACACTCTCAAAATTAAACCACACATACATTGTATATAAACGCAAAATGGCAACATTACACGGCTCTAACGCCTGAAAAACATGTTATAAGCATACATATAATAAAAGAACAAAAAGGGAAGACTACACTCTTCCGCCCTCCAGATCAACCAGTATGACCGGTACCTGAAGAAAAGTAAAATCCCATACCATGAGCCAAAGCTCAGCAGATTCTAAACAACACATGCAGTATAAGTTAAACGTGCTCGATAAACGAAGTGCAATTTTTGACTCTCTTTCAAGCCAATAAAATAATTTAAAAATAGTTTTAGATCACGACTCACAAAAGCCAGAAAATCATTTTCACATGTAAGGGAAAGCGAGGATAAAAACTATTTTTTGACTCATCAGAGCCTTGAAAACAATTCCAGTATTACGACTTCCGCAGGCCGTTAATACAGTATTTCGACTCCGTAGGTCGATAATACAGTTTTTAAGAAAATTGGTCTATCCGTCCCAATATGCAATACAAACAATACATGTACACGTGCCTCTTCAGGATCTCGTTTCAGCCTTCAGATATCGCACGCACACCCACACCCGTGCCTCATCAGGATCTCATTTCAATCCGTCAGATATCGCACACACACTCGTGCCTCGTCAGGGTCTCGTTTCAATCCGTCATATATCGCACACACACCGGCTTTTGCAGCCTACCTCATACACCCACACACGCACACGTGCATCATTAATCAGGATTTACATCTATTGGATCCCATATTCATCTAATCCATTTCATACACATATGCAAACCTAAATCAGGATTTAAAGTATATAATCATGCATCAACACGACGTTCTACAAATCACGTCACATGCATATAAAACTCTAGGTTTTAAAACATAAATCACGTTACACATAACGATATCACCTTATGTAATCCATTTACATATTCCGTACGTAATAAACAGAGTTATAAATGTACAAGCCAGTTATAAAAGTACAAAGTCACATATAACTTCACATCATGATGCCACCAGCCATATAACCGGACATCCACTCAAACGATTCCCAACTAACATAGCACGCTGCCACAACCCCGCTCGAGCGCACAACCACCGCTCGAGCGGTCCTCTACCAACATACATCTTTGCCACTCCACCGCTCGAGCGCTTATCCACTCAACCACTGTTCGAGCGGTCACCAACCAACCCAACACTCTGCCACCAACCCGCTCGAGCGCATGACCACTGCTCGAGCGATCAATGCTGGGAGAAAACCCCAAATCAAGAAACAAAACCAAACCCCCGCACGCAACGATGCACTAACCATCACGCGACCAACCAAACCCCAAAAGGAATCCATAGGTATTTGAATCGAGTAATTCCCATAAATTAATCAATTGAATACCATAGGGCGCCAATTGAAAACCGAACCCAACCACCAAAACACTAACGCCCAACACAAACCCACGACACCTACAAGAACACCACAACGTCCCACGGAATACGGAATTTGGTTAAAAGGGTTAACAAGGATGAAAAACAATCTTTTCCTAAACATTCGGCCAAAAACGGGTGAAAAACGGTTTGAAAATCTTGACATACCTTCACTCTTTTGATCATAACGTTTTCTACAAAAAGAATTTTAAGGTGAGAGAGGTGTCATTGGAAAGAGGACTTCCGGGGCTTCAATTTGAGTACTAGAACAACCTCATTCCGAGTCAGAACGAGGGAGATAACATCAAAATAAAATGGTCCTGCGTAGCCAGTCCGCTCGAGCGAACTACCACCCGAGAAAAATCCAAAATTTTCTATTCTTGGGTGTTCTAAGCCTCCAAACTCCCCAACACCCACTATGATGCTTCAAAACACACTTAAACTTACCGATTCACATATAATAAACTCCCACGGACATACACAAGCCCAAAACATCTAGAATCACCGAACGAAAATCTCAAAACCCGATTCCATCCACCGAAATCAACATAAAACACCTTTTGAAACCAAAATCCGATTTTCTTGAAACAAAATCAGATCTACAGCAATCTAACCGTTAAAAATACACACGATTTCACGTAGTACCCTTATAAGACATGAGAGTCTAGGATCTTACCTCGGTGAGTTAAAAACTCGACGCCTCGAACCACGTGCAAAATC
>JAUMHN010041933.1:0-28393 GCA_032360265.1 Heliamphora ciliata | reverse complement strand
GACTCAAAGTACTGTACACTATCTGAACACAATCAATCAATCACTTCAGGATTAAGAGTTCGTGCAATACATGATAATACGGAATGTGGATCAATTCATAAAGTCAGTATAGAATTGATCATCCCGTTGATCCCGATTAATACACTCCATGTGTACTAACACATCGAGCTCGAACATCGAATTTCCAAAACCTGAATTCGACCCGTTAGATCTAGCCAAGACTAGCTACTCTAACGATGTACTACAATCGTACCAATGGAATGTTCGGGTCCATTGCGATTGTGAGCCTACCGGTATAATCTGTCAGAACCTATGACTCGATCTTCCGTGCAGCATGCACCGAGTCAAATACTGGACAGAATAAATAGACTATGCATTCATTCATCACAAATATGAATATAAAACCACAAATGAAAAACTATCTCAAATGTTTCTCATTAATATGCCAGGGATCAAGAATAAAAAACCTGAAACGCATGTGTTGCACGAACTCTTAATCCCAAAGTGATTGATTAATTGTGTTCAGATAATGTACAGTACTTTGAGTCGTCAATGGTTGAGATTTTCTCCATGAGATCAACAATACCGATGAGTTGGGTACTGGCATTATTTGTCCGATAATTGATAATCAGCTGACGGAAACCACGTCCGATTTAGGTTGAGGACTTTCCCCTCGCGTGCTTTGCTTATAGGTTTGACTATGCTAAACATGTACAGTGAATTTTCAGATGCGGCATATCAAAATGTTAAGCGATGCGGTTGTAAGGAGAAGAGGATAATTAAATTGGGTTGTCAGTAACCTAATTTATTTATTCGGAATCCATATCTTAAACGTGGGGAGAATTCAGTGCATTTGATAATTAGAGACTCAAGACATAATTTGAGTTATGACCGGGAGTTCAGTCAGGATCTTTAGTGGAATAAGTTCTTGTTCGTACGCGAAAAGATCTAGTTCGAGGACAAAGTTAGGGATATCCGATTTTCTCGTATGGTTAGCCCGAGTCCTATACTTCCTCGTGATCCCTCACGTAGCCCATTATACCCACGGAAATTTTCTTGTTAGTTTCGGTAATTATTTAATTTAATTTGAATGCCGGTTTTGCCACCGAAGACATTCAAGAATTAAATTAAATTAATGAGGGGCGATTTTGGTATTTGGCACACTTAGGGATTACTCCCTAAGTGGCCGGCCCTAGGAGATGGTGGGATTAATTATTTATGTTAAGTATATCTTTTTATATCCTTTTAAGAAATGTAGTATATACTTAATATATATTGGATATATTCTTATATATCATAGGAGGCTAATTAATCAACATCTAACCCTAATACTCTATGATAGCCACCGGCCTCCTCTCCTCTTTGGCAATGATTTTTGCCTTTTTGGAGATCATTGTATGAGAAGAAATTAAGGGAGGAAGAACACTTCGATCGGAATCGGTACCCACACATCGTGACCGTCGTAGTGCATCCAGGTTATACGCGAGATGGTTGCAAGGTTGTTTTCAACGTATTCGGGATTTATAGAAACTTATCGACAAGTTTCATAGAGGTATTAAACTTTTTAAATCATTATAGTTTTCATTTTTCATAAAAATCGTATACGTCGTTTTTTACGATCACGACTTCGATTCAAAAATTAATCTTCTTTTTTTTTCGCTGCGTGGCTCCCCCTCCAACACACCATGCTTCCATTACGCTTTTTGTACACACAGGACTCATCTGGACTCTGATCAAAATCGTAAGACTTTATGGCTTGATCAAACAAAGTATTTCAAGACCTTGATGTTTACTTATGTCCATAAATGGATCTCTTAAACCTGCACAACATGTACTTCTGCCCCTTTTCTATGAAATCATCTGGTTATACCATATAGATACACTCGTCAAGACTTTCGTTAAGGAAAACTGTCTTGACATCAATTTGCCAAATTCCGTATTCGAAATGAGCAGTAATGGATAAGATAACCCGAATAGACTTAAGCATGGCTACCGGTAAAAAAGTTTTCTCATAATCGATCTCTTTTTTCTGACTGAATCCTTTTGCAACAAGCCTAACTTTGAAAGTTTCAACCTTCCCGTCTACTCCTCTCTTTTTCTTGTAGATCCACTTGCATCTAATGGCTTTTATCCCTTTGGGTGGTTCTATAAGTTCCCAAACCTAATTAAAATACATAAATTCTATCTCTAAATTTATAGCTTTTTGCCAAAGATCTACATCTTTGTCCTGAAATTCTTCATTGTAGTTACATGGTTCGGTATCTAGTTCTGCTAGGATCTTGTCAAAAGACTCTCCCAAGAACATATACTGATCAGGTTGATGAACAACCTTCCCACTACGAGGAGGCACTACATGTGTCTGTGTACTAGCAGTAACACACTGTGCATAATCTAAACCTTGTACACCAGCACTGTCACGCCCCAAAATCTAGGTAATGTGAAACACCACAAACAACCATACATAATACCCAACCCGAGAATACACTTTCAAATAAACCATACATGCATTGTATATATAAACACCAAACGGCTTACATTACAAGGCTCCAACACCGAGAAACATGTATTAAACATACATAATAAGAAAGACAAAAAGGAAGACAATAACTCTTCCGCACCCAACTAGCAACCCCGAACCAGCGTACGTGATCGGTACCTGAAAATATTTTATCCCACACCTTGAGCCAAGGCTTAGCAGAAACTAGACGAGCATGCAATATAAACAAAACATGCTAGGAAATCGAAGTGTAGGTTTAGACTCTCTTTCAAGCCTTAAAAATAATTTCACATGCAAGGGAAAACGAGGATACAAACCATGTTTTGGCTCACTCACAGGAGCCTTGAAAAACAGTTAAAAAGGGATTTTTAGATCGCGATTCACACGACTCTTAAAACAGTTTGAAAACAGGTATATCCGTCCCATAATGCAGTACATGCAAGCCATGAACCTTCTCGGACTTGCACCGATGGACCGTAACCCCCGTCAATGCACCTTTACGGACTTCAACCGGAGGACCTCGGCCCTACCATACACCTTTACGGACTTTAACCGATGGACCGCAGCCCTACCTGATACACCTTTACGGATTTTCACCGAGGGACCGCAGCCCTATCGATTGCACCGTCAGCCAGAGCTAACATTCACAGAACCACATGTTCAACTATCTTATCCCATACACCTATGCATAACCTAGTTAGGATTTAAATGCATGAAATCACGTACTATCACTACATATCATATACTACGTCACATGCTACACACGCGACTCACACAACACTAACAACTCATGCAACATGCATCACAAGCATTCGTTCCTCAGAACCCACATACACATGCCTATAAAACTCAAGGTCTTAAAGCATAAACCATGTTACACATCACGCTATCGAAATCCATGTAAATCACATTACACGATCCATGCATGAATAAACTACAATTATAGCATACATAAAGCTCGTTATAAAAGCACATAGCCACCTGTAACAACTAAGCCCAGCCCGAAGGCCAACTAAAAATCCAAAAGCCTCACGGTTTCCCAACCCAAGACCCTTTCCCGAAGGGAACAACGTGCCCAAACACTCAACGCATAACAAACATCCACATCTCACCAACTCATCATCCCCGAGGATGGCATCAACACGAACACACAAGGTTACCACACAACCCCCGAAACCACGACACAACCAACCGAACCCCTAAAGGTATCCAAAGGTGTTTGAATCAACTAATTCCCATAAATTAATCAATTGAATAGCAAAGAACACCAATCGAAAACCAAAAACCCAACCAAACCCACAAAACCAGCAGCCTAGAACTTCAGTCGACCGAACCCCACCTCCAATCGACCAAACACCCTATTGGAATCTCACAAAACGCCAAAACACACGGTTCAGTCGACTGAACCCCTCGGTTCAGTCGACCGAACCCAAGATCCAAGCTTCAGTCGACCGAACCCCATGGTTCAGTCGACAGAACCTCAACGGAACTTGATTCCGAGCTACTGGTTTGTACATCCAAATCCTAAATCGAAGCCTCCGAACACCGATCTAACACCCACAAACATCCACACACCTAGGTCTAACACCGATACCTCAAAAGAAACTCTCGCCACCCGATTCCATCCACCAAAATCGACAAGAACCCCTGTTTTTAACCCAGAAACCCGGTTTTTAACCCAAAAACCCAACTTTACAGAAAATCAGATCTACAACAATTCGACTGGTAAAAAGACACCCGATTACACGTAGCACCCTTATAAAACATACAAGTTTAGAATCCTACCTCGGTGAGTTCAAAACTCGACGCCTTGAACCACGTGCAAAACTGAGCCTTACTAGAATCAAAATCTAACCGGATGGTTGCGTAGCCCACGACGCCAAAAGCAAGAATCCACTGTTGGATCGTTGAAAACCGAACCCCAGGCCCCCGAGACCTTAGAGAGAAGGAAGAGAGAAAATGAAAAACTTAGGAGTTAAGTTTTGAAAAATATCTTTTGAAAATATCTAACTCTAGATATTTATAGGTCTCCAAAATATCTTTTTTTAAAATTTTTCGAGAATCATGCCACAACGGCCCACGGCCCCGGGAACCTACCCCGCATGCATATCTAGCCCCGATCTTGCATCAAAAGCATATAAAACATGCTGCAATGAAAACACGTAACGCGCGCCAAAAAATGCCGAAAAAAAAAACGGGTCAGGTCTCACAACTCTACCTCCCTTAAAGGAATTTCGTCCTCAAAATTCAACTCAAGGTTAAAACAACAATCTATTGATCACAATTGATAGGGCATACGAGATGGTTAGCCAAACATGCCAAACCTTTGAATTTATTTTAATTTGGTTCCCTCTACCATTTAAAAAAAATTCACCAGTAGCCTGGTACCATATGAATAGCATGCCTTGATGGGGGAGGACGTCTACTATCCATCGTTTATCCAGCCATTCCAATTCTTATTAATTTTACTATCTAGGTAACTGACCCTGCCAAGTAAAATTAAATAGCTGACATAGTTTCGGTCCAATAAATAATAGCAATGACTCAGATGGAGAGGATACTAATTATTTACAACTAAGTGTTAACCATCACCTAATCCCAAATCAATTACTTCGCAACGAACCCTTCAGATAGAGAAGTGATCCACACTAACAATTATCTGGAATTATCCCTAAAGGAGGTTTGTACTGGCAATACCGCAATTAATCTGTCTGATGGGGAGGAATGCCTTACTGTCAATACACAAGATTTAATTATATTGCCTACAAAATGGTGATGGAGACTGCAGAATTTATCTGTGAATAAATTTTTTCTCCCACTTTGATTTTTAAAATATTTCTAAAGGTTACAAAAATTTGTTTAATTAAAATAAATTTATTAATCTTGAAACCATACGATCTGAAATAGTCTAAAATTTCTTTTCGTGTACACGATTTCAAAGATTTCAATTTACCAAACCATCTTTTCGTGTTTTAATGGGTAACGAATAAAATTCGATGAATGCACAATTCTTCCTTTAGTTTTTCAGCTAAGGTAGTAATTAAAAATATTCAATTATTTTATTTTAGTTATACATTTTTTGAAAATAATAATTTATTTTAGATTAAATATTTTTTTATTTAATTAATTTAAAATTTAAAATTATTTTTTATTTTTTTCAAGATATCTGATTTAATAAAAAATCATCTTAAATGTGATATTTTTGAAAAAATTAAATATCTAAAGTTTTTTTATTTAATTAAAAAAACTTAATTTTATTTTCCTTTACAAAATATTTAATTAAAATCAAAATTTTGAATTAATTAAATTAACAAGAATATATAAAACAGATATACATCATCCACGCAGTTTAAAAGAATAAAAATGCAAGATATGTATTTATCCCGATTTTATGATCGAATAGAAACACTGATGAGTTTCAGTCTCCTGTTTTAAAGATAAGTTGCAATTGTTCAATCCTTTTCTGAATTAGCTTCTTGCAATCCAATCGCATCAGGGTTCTTTCGATTTGTAGTGATATACAAATATATCATATCTCGATCAATACATACCAGAAAAGACGAGCAAAAATAGCCCTGGAACCACCAGCACCACCGCCGGCCATCATAGTGCCGCCGACGCCGCTGTTGCCACGACTTCAGGCGGCTTTTTTCGCCTCCTCTGAACTCCGTTCTCAACATGATTTTTTTTAAAAAAATAGCTTTCAAAAAATACTATTTTATTTTAAAAATCGTGGTTCAAAAAAAGCTCAAAACACAGCTTTTGATGTCTGCCAAACACAACAGCGCTACTGCCTAGTGCCGCCACCCCTAAGCTGTCGCCTGTTTGGGTGGGCTTTTCCTGTGGTGATTTTAGATCCTGTTTCTTCCTATTTTTACCACAGATATCCAGCAACATGTTGCTTCAAAGAACACCTTGAAAACAATCCCAAACAAGCCTCGAAAACAGTCCCGAAGTCACTAGAAACCATCAGAAACCGCCGCATGTTTTGCTGCTTGTTTGCTGCATATTTTGCTTGAATTTTTTTATGGTTTTAGATATTATTTTAAAGTATTACTTACTACTTTTTATGCCTAAAAAAATACTCAAAATATAGATCCAAAAATGTCCCAAAAAATTAACAAAATCAGCCCCGAACTGCTACCGGCAAAGCCTCTAGTGGTAGCTGTTTTTATTGATTTTTCCTGCTGTTCTGGGAATTATTTTGCAGCTATTTTTTATGCATGAAACCTACCAAAATTTACCGAAAAAAAACTGTTTGAAAACCATAGAAAAAATCACTACGATTCCTCGCCCGAAAGACCCGAAACTACCGCCGGTGCCATCGCCCGTTCTTTGTATTCTTAGATATTCAAACCTGTTTTTATTTCTATGTCCCGTAGGCTTACATTTGATCTAAAAATCTTAAACTATCACAATCAACCATCATGATTAAAAAATTAATTAAATCATCATTCAAACCATTCAATCAAACATGAATATAAAGATGATCATAAAATCAGAATTAAAACGCCTTCAAAACAAAATTAACCAGTTCTAAATCTACCCTGTCCCTCAATAAACCGTAACCAAAAATAAAACAGTTCTGATACTAATCATTGGAGGCAAACTGTTAAGATCATTATTTTTGTAAATGATTTTTGAATAAAAATAATTGGACGGGCAGTCGTTGAAACGGGCTCCAGATAAAACTTTTTGATGTCGAACGATCAAAATAAAATCTGTGCCACCAGAGTTAATTTAGATGAATACTTTTTTGGTCGATTCTCCAACTACGAACTTTTGATTCCTAGTTGAAACTCCGGTTAGACCTTCTAATGTATTCTTTGATGCGATTTCCAATGAAGTATGGGTTACGATCTTTCAAAAACTAGTATCGGCAGAACCTGGTCAACCTTAGTCTTGAAGACAAGTTATGAATTTGGTTCAGTTTACCCACATATTTATAGGGCTACTGTAGGGACTTGTAGAGTAATTATGACAAAGACTTCTAGTGTAACCTAGATACCCATCCAGTAATTTTTGTAATCATGCAAACCTCTCAGTGGTATCTGTAATTATGAAAATCTTGCTGGAGTTTCTACAATTTTTATAAAATACTAAATTACAGTTCACATCATTAAAAAACTATAACTGCACTCTAAACCATTCTCTCAAGACCAACTTGCATTGAGTTCCTGTTATTAAATGCTTAACTCATCTCCCCATGTTAAGATTCTCGATACTCGCTAATTAAATTTAATTACTGACAATTTAATTTAATCGGCATCTTGATATTTCTAAAACCCTTTCACTTAACTTATCTGACCGCCAGATAATTAAATCCACCTGCAGGGTTAGGCCTGGTCAAAACTTATAAGCTTTCTTGAGGGGGTATCGTCAATCCCGAACAATCGAGACGTAGATTCCGTCAATAATTAATATTCACCATATAATTAATACTGCTATCCAACTCACCGGGAATATAGACCCATATAAAATCGCACCCTCTAATGAATCAAAATAATAAATATTAAATATATATAAATAATAATTATTTCAAGATTAAGAGCATAAGCACTCTCATTATAACTTTGGAGTGTGAATTAATTTATATAGTTAGCATAAAATTAATTACCCCAATGTGTCTCGTTCAATACACATAAAGTGTACTAGCACAGAGAGTCGAAATAATAGACGACGCTATTATCTATTCCCCGTAACCACGACAGGTCTACTAAAACTCTATACTACAGTCATACCAATAGTATGTCCATTTTCATCTAAACTATGAACAAATCCTTATATTCTGCAAGAACCTACAATCTGATCTTCTGTGTGCAAGTCGTACTCTACACACTAGATTAAATACTGTACAGAATAAAGGACATCCATGCATAATATTAAAATAATGATATTGCATACATTACTCATTAAGATTATCGTATAATGAAAGATTAATTTGATTAAAAAATAAAATTAATACTAAAACCAAATAAATCCATGGTTTTTTAGTATACAACCCTAACATGACCCTGTTCAAAATTTTACTTTTTGCTTCTATTTTTGGGGTTTTAAAAATATCGATTCTTTATTATAAAATCTCAAATATGGTAGGTAACCTATTGCGAATGTTCTGAACAACTTTTGTGAAGAAAACCTTTTTGGATTTTTTTTCTAAGGCCTCAGTTATTGGAAAACAAAAACGGGTGACAGATTTTGGGCATGCTTCAACATGATAGTGGTTTTTGGAGTCGACTTTAAAAATTAAAAACGGACACTTACCCTTACTGGATCATTTTTAAAATTTTCATAGAGGTAGATATTCGAGTATGAAGCTCTGAGACTTGACCTTGCTAAAAAAACATCTATATTTTATTTTTAAACAATTTTTAACCAAATAGTGTCAAGATTTAACACCTTTTGGGAGAAACAACACAGCTCTCTCTATACTCAAGCTTTTTGAGTGATTCTAGTAGGGTTTGAAAGTTAACAAAAATATCTAACTTTCTCCACTAATTTCATGCAAAAGGTTGTTTCTATAGAAAATTGCATTTTCACAATGTTGCCCTTCTAAACATCATTTTTAGTCATTTTTAGATACAAATTTTAGAAATATGAAAGGGATGGAAATAAGCCTCACCAAAATTTGTCAATGCTGAGAATATCAAAATGAAGTTACAGTAAAAATCTCAAAGCAATAGCTCGAGTCTAGATCCAAAAATAAAATGTGTAAATCTCAGAATTTTTAACAAAAACCTTGAGAGGTAGATTCATGAACATGCAATATCTTGGCTCTTTGATCCATAATCCATCCATGCATGGCCATATTCCTCTTATATATGATTTATATAAGAATTATATACCATTATTGAGGATCAAAACAAAAAAAATAAGAAGGAATGATAAAGAAGAAAATAGAAGCGATTTTGGGGTGCAAAACCTCATATCATGAGGTTTTGAGTAAGGATCTTGAACCTTTGTGTTCTTAAGTCAAGGAGATCATGAGTAAGAAAAATAAAAGAATATAATTGTTGTTTCTACCTTGAATATAAAGCTAGTGTTGTTAGATGATGAAGGATATAGAAGATGAACACAAAAAATGGAGGCCTACAACACTTAGAACTAAGGCTCCCTCCTTCCTTCTCCCTTTGTCTCTCTAACCTCACTAGTCTTGCACAGCAAGCAAAGAAATTTCCGGTTTGGAGGGAGTGTCTTTTAAAATCAAATTGTTAGTGGAAGGCAAATGATGGTGTGTAAGAGGTGTGGTGGCCAAGGACCAATGCATGTGTGGGTGTGTATGGCATTTGGGAGCCAAATTTGAATTTTAAGTATTTTATTATTTTTTTTAGAGGTTTGGTGATATAATTATACTATCTTATTCAAGAAAAGTGTTCAAAAATTAATTTTTTTTGTATATGTTTAATCACTAATTTTATGGAATTGGGTTAATATATTAATTTTATGTTTAGTACTTTATTTTTATAATTTAAATTGATTATAACATTATTTAATTGGGGTAGCGGTGTCAATTTAAGTCTTTCATATAAATTTGTGACTTTATGTATATTTTTTGGTTACTTTCTCACTAGTATTGAACTAAATTAATAACTTTAGGTTTAAAACCTTAATTCTATAATTCAATATTATTTTATCATTATTTAATTAATTATGTGGTGAATTTTTTTATTGAATTAAGTCATTTAACAATTCTGTGTGATTTTGACTTAAAATTAGGTTTTAAGATTTAATGGATCTATTTATAATCCCATATATATATATATATATATATATATATATTATGTATTTGATTTATGCATTGGAGAATATGAGTCGGTGGGTTTATGTTAGTAGCATAATTTAATTGGGTTTTATTAATTTAGTGATTATAATTTAATATTATGATTTGCCATTATTATTAAATTTAATATTATGATTGCCATTATTATTATTATTAGTTCTTTATTTAGTTACTTGTTTACTTGTTATTACTAATTTTATTATATTACTGTTATTGAAAGGGGCAGATCAAATCCACATGACTCAGGACTAAGGGGGATCAAATCCACCCGATCCAGGGCTGTGCACGACCCAGAGTTGGGCCCGGGGTAGAGTAAGGGGCCTCGGATAGCCTAAAGCATAGGAATAAGGCCGTGTAGCGGGCTATCACTGACCTTTCCACAACCAAGGAGTTTGGCCATAAGTCCACATTTAATGAGATATGACCTAATTCGAATAATATTTAATGAGACGTAACAGGCTCTGTACACCATTAAATGCGACTGGATTAGAGAATTTCAGTGATCAAGTGCGATCTAGCCTTGGGGGAACCATTTATGACTAGGAGCTCGGCTCAGAGGACGGGCCGAGATGCAAGCATTTATGACGATGTGAAGATGGCTGGTCTGTCACCACCGTTGAAACAGACAGGGGTGGCAGAGCCGTTTCACAGGGGTATTTGTTAGACAGAAGTCATCACGAGTGAGACAAAAGAAGGGGGGATTTATCTCCTATACAAGGGGAACTCTCTCAATGCCAAAGGTATGCACAACCTAGTTCTATAAGCTAAAACTCTGTCAAATTGCTTTCTTACTAGTTTTTTTCCTCTTAAACACTCTTTAATTTCATCATCAAAGTGGCTTTCAGCGAGTTGTCGCCGGCTAGCTCATGTTTGTTCACTATGTAGGTGCTTGAACCATTGGTGCATTTGGTTGGGCTGGGTTCTATCCATGAAACAAATATAATTTATAGGGAACCTCCATACATTTGGTACAATTTATGGAAATCTAGTTAAAAATAGATTTCAAAACTGCCAATGGCGACACCTTCAAAGGTGCCCATTATTCTTTATGAACATGCTTCACCAAGTTCTATGAAAAGGTGGAAAACACAAAGAAGGGAGGAAAAAAGGCCAGCTCATGAAATAGCGAGGACCCTCGAGCATGACCTTGCTAAGGGGTCAGTGCTCCATGCAATGAGACAGGAAATCTTGAGGCTTCGGTCTTCTTTGAAGAACCAGGATCGGGACCCCTAGGTCCAAATGGGGAGTTCCCATACCAGAGAGTCGAAATCCCCCAAGCCGAGGGGCAAAAGAGGAGAAGATGAGGTCAACCCAGAGCTGAGGTAGATTCTCAGGGAGTTTACTAAGAAAAGGGAAGATTCAAGCACATAAGGAAGTAGCTACACTCCAAGGAAGTCCAAGCAGGGCAAGGACCCTCTACGAAGGAACAAGGAGTCGATGTTAGCCTACTAAACCACGGCCGAACCAAGTAACGTTTGGGAGGGGATGATTACCACGCCATTCACCGAGCACATAGACAAAGCTGAGCCCCCTAGCAGTTTCTCCTTATCGAGGCTCAAGTCATATGACAGACGTTCTGACCTGAATATGTACATTAACCATTACAAGAAGAAGATGACTCTGTGGAGCGATAACAACGCTCTTATGTGCAAAGTATTTTCGTCCAGTTTGGGCGAGGCTGGACTGAGATGATTCTACCGTCTACTGCCTTGGTCAATAGTGAGCTGGAGGGACTTGTCGAATGGGTTTGTAGCTCGGTTCATCACTAACACAAAAATTCCAGAAGAAATCGACTCACTTATGGCGCTACAGAGGGGAAAGAAGGAGTCTCTACGAGATTACACAAGAAAGTACTGGGATGTGTATAATGGCATTGAAAATAGTAACGAAGAGGTGGCCATGACCTCTTTCAAGCACGAGCTTTAGTGAGGAGGAAAGTTGAGAGCCTCTCTTATGAAGAAGCCACCACAAGGCATCTCGGCCCTGGTGAGGGAATAATACATTAGACTAGAAGTAGACGTTGGGAGAACTGAAGCCGAGGTGAAGCCCAAGGAACGCAAGCTGAGCCCAGATAGATTCAGGAAGTCCAATCCAGAGTGAATAAGGTGGATGAATCCACCAAGACCGAGTAAAAGATCGAGAGGAGAGCAGTTGAGCACCCGTATCAGGCTGGGAGTGGATTACAGAGGAAAAGAGGTTGTAAATGGAATATTCAAGGAGTCCATCCATAAAATCTTTTCTCTGATTAAGGATAGGCCATACTTCTTGTGACCCCCCCAGAGTGCTAGACTCGGTAATTCAATCAACAATAGAAAAGGGAATTAGGTGGAGGTCCTCCTACCACAGGGAGAGGAGCCACAAAATGGAGGACTGCTAAGCTTTCAAGAAGCATTTGGAGGACTTAGTGTAGCAGGGACATTTAAAGGAATTCCTAGAAGAACGAAGAGAGAGACAGAAGTCTCCCACCACAATGCGGGCAGAGCCATCCACTAAACCAACAAATCACGGTGTCATCAATGTAATTCACGAAGTAATGAGGGCAAAGAAAAGGAACTCTATAAAGGGGAAAATGAAGAAGTTGGGACACATTGCTGAAATGATGAAAGTAGAAGCAGTAAATGGGGAAAGGCCAAGATCATAAGGGTATGAGGGACAAATTTTGTTCTCGGAGGATGGTTCTGAACGGGTGCAACACCCACACAGCAACGCCCTAGAGATATCTCTCATTCTTTTGAATTTCGAAGTTAAGCGAGTGTTGATCGATCAGGAGAGTTTGGTTGAAATAATATATTATGATCTTTTCAAAAAACTTGGTCTCAATGACTGAGACCTAACCCGTCCCACACCCTACTTGTTGGGTTCAACCCATAGTTAGTTTAGCCTTTAGGGAGGATCACCATTCCAGTAAGGGCGGGGATGGCCGAAGTTTTCCACCACTGGAGGGGTAGAAGTCATCTACGAGGATCAGGCCGCTTCCAAGTATTACTTCGTGGTAGCCCTCAAAGCCGAAGTCCAAACTGAGGAGGTTAAGGTGGTCGAAGTGGCTGATTAGCCCATCATAGAAGGCGTTGGAGAAGAGGCCAAAGACAATGCCGTGGAAGAATTCGAAGGGATCAGAATCGATCGCAGTGATGCAAAGAAATTTTTTTTACTCGATTCAACCATAGTTAAGCAAGAAAAATGGGAGTTTCTTCAGCTGTTGCGGTGGAATATCGAGGTATGTGCTTTGACCTCATACGAAATTCCAGGGGTAGATCCCATTTACATCTATCACTCGTTGAACACCGACCCCACATCCAAGCCTGTAAAGAAAAAGGGACGTCGCTTGGCACCACACCATGCTGAGGCCGTGGCCGAAGAAGTAGGGAAACTATTGGAAGCTGGGGCAATAAGAGAAGTTCAATACCAAGAGTGGCTGTCCAATACGCTGGTGGCCAAGAAGAAGAACGGGAAATGGAGAGTGTGCGGGAATTTCACGAATCTGAACAAGGCCTGCCTAAAGGATAACTTTTCCCTCTCAAAAATTGATCAGCACGTAGACTTAATAGTAGGACACCAGCGCATAAGTTTTCTAGATGCATATCGGGCCTACCACCAAATCGCCATGTTCTGCCAAGATCAAGAGAAGACTTCGTTCATTACCCCGCGACGTACCTATGGCTACAAAGTCATGCCGTTCGGCCTCAAGAATGCCGGGGTAACCTTTTAGAGGATGATCACTAAGATGTTCACCAAAGTGCTAGGGAAGACGATGGAAGCTTACATAGATGATATGGCAATGAAGTTAAACAGGAAGGAGGACCATCTGGTTGACCTACAAGGAATTTTTGACATCCTCAAAACCCATCACCTCCGCCTTAACGCAGCTAAGTGTGTGTTTGGGGTTGGCCGGGGAAAATTCCTCGATTTTTTAGTCATACACCCTGGGATCGAAGCAAGTTTGGACCAGATTAAGGCCATTCTGGAAGTTCAAAAGCCATACACCACCAAAGAGATACAAAAACTAACAAGAATGACTGCTGGCTTGAACAAGTTTAAAAGCCGAGCTCCAAATAAGTGCCAGCCGTTCTTTTTGACACTAAAAAAGAGAAATTTTGCTGGAACGAGGATTGTGATCAGGCCCTCCAGGCTTTGAAAACATACCTGTCCTCTCCACCGCTGCTCTCTACCCCAAAAGATGGAGAAGTGTTGTATTTATATATGGCGGCCTCCTTGCACGTCATCAACACGGTGCTCAGTAGAGAAGAAGAGATGTAGCAGATGCCATTTTATTATGTCGGCCATACTCTTACCGGGTCAGAGACAAGATACTAATCGCTAAAAAAGCTAGCTTACACACTAGTCATTGCATCATGAAAATTGCAGCACTACTCTCAGGCGTATGCTGTCATTATACTCACCAAGTACCCGTTGAAGGTTGTATTCTCAAAAGCCGACCTAACGAGAAGGATGACCAAATGAGATGTTGAATTGGGAGAGCATGACATCAGCTTCAGGCCCAGAACCGCCATCAAAGCCCAGGTACTGGCTGACTTCGTGGTCAAATTTTCTTGGAACACCCCATGAATAGAAGAGGAAGAGGTGGATGAGCTCACCCTTCTACCGAGCTCAGGGGGACTTTGGAAATTTTACGTGGATGGGGCATCCAACAACAAAGAATCATGAGTGGGAACAGCCCTTACCTCCCTAGACGACTTAATATTGGAGCAGGCATTAAAACCCAGCTTCAATGCTTCGAACAATAAGGCTGAGTATGAGGCACTGGTGGTGAGACTTGAAACGACATTGAAGCTTAGCATCACCAACCTAGAAGTATTCAGCGACTCCCAACTAGTTGTCAACCAATTGATGGGGGAGTATGAGATAAGGGATGACCGAATGGCCAAGTATCTCTAGAAAGCCACAGAGGTCATAAAGAGATTCTCGACGAATAGAGTTGAGCAGCTAGGCCGAGCTAACAACAGTCATGCAGACACATTAGCCAGTATCACCTCAACAATTACAGCAAACAAAGAAAGGATGGTAGTAGTACAGATCCTCTCGAGGCTGAGCATAAATGACTCACACAACGAGCGATAGGAGGTCCTCCTAATAGAGTAACCTCTATCATGGATGGACCCCATCGTATCATTCTTGAAGGATGGCACTTTACCATCCGAAAAGAAACAAGCGCACAAAGTAAGGTTGAAGTCAGCCCATTTTTGGCTCTCTCAAACTGAAAAATTGTACCACCGCTCCTACACAGGGGCATATCTTCTATGTGTACATCCCAATCTAGTGGAAGGCCTTCTTTATGAAATCCATGATGGGATCTGTGGTAGTCATACTGGAGGATGGTCTCTTGCCTACAGAGCAATTTTCCAAAGATATTAGTTGCCCTACATGCAGAAGAACGCCCAATAATAAGTAAGAAAGTGCAAAAAATGCTATCTCTTTTCACCCTTCATCCACCATCTCGCAGGGAAGTTGAACCCATTGACTAGCCTATGGCCGTTCGCACTGTGGGGATTGGACATTGTCAGCTCGTTCCCCAAGGTAGTTGGAAATAAGAAGTTCATGGTGGCGGCAATAGACTACTTCACCAAATGGATTGAGGCAAAACTACTCACTAACGTAAGGGATTTTGACATGAAAAAGTTCGTATGTAAGAATATCATAACAAGGTTTAGGATTCCCTGCGCCGTCATTTCGGACAACGGTACTCAATTCGACGGAAGACTGTTTCGACAATTCTGTGCATAACTAAAAATAGAGTTCTACAACTCCACTCCAGTATACCCTCTGTGCAACGACTAAGTAGAGGCTTCAAACAAAGCCATCTTGGCTGGAATAAAGAAGAGGCTAGAAAGGCAAAGGGGAGATAGGTGGATGAGCTCCCCCATGTGTTATGGGCCTACTGAACTACGCCGTGAAGATCTACTCGGAAAACTCCTTATTCAATAGCCTATGGCACTGAGGTAATCCCGCTTTAGATCGGCCTTCCAACCGTGAGAACTGACAAATTTAATCTTGAGTAAAATGGAGAACTGTTGGCCAAAGATCTGGATCTAATTGAGGAACAAAGGGAAGAAGCGCTTCTAAGGATCAAATCCTATCAACAAGAGATGAGCCGGGATTATAACAAGAGGGTCAAACCCAAGGAGTTCAGCCTTAGGGATCTAGTCCTACATAAAGTTTTGGGCAACCCAAGAGTACTTGGGGAAAGGAAGCTGGGGATAAATTGGGAAAGGCCATACAAAGTCAAGTCGGTCGTGGGCCCTAGAGCTACTATCTTGAAGATGTAGATGGGAAAGAGGTCCCTCAGCCATGGAACATGGCTAACCTAAGGGTTTTTTTTTATCATTAAAGCACTTTGTATTCCCCAAACTTTGTCAGCATCAATGAATAAAGGATTTTCTTTTTGAAGATTATGAATCCTAGTTCAACTATTATTCACTAAATTAGCAATGTTTCTAACAACCCCTTCTCAAAGCAGGCCAGCTTGGCCCTAAAGATAGAATATCCTCTCAGGAGTTTAAATAAATCCCAGGGTTTCTAACAACACCTTCTCAAGCAGGCCATCTCAGCCCTGAGGATAGAATATCTTCTCAAGAGTTAGAATAACTCCCAAGGTTTCTAACAACCCCTTCTCAAAGTCGGCCATCTCGGCCCTAAGGATAGAACATCCTTTCAGGAGTTAGAACAACTCTCAAGGTTTCTAACATTCCCTTCTCAAGCAGGATAACTTAGCCCTGAGGATAGAACATCATCTCAGGAGTTAGAATAAGCAGGGTTTCCAATAACCCCTTCTCAAGCAGGATAATTCGGCTCTGAGGATAAATACCCTCTTAGGAGTAAGAATAACTCCTTGGATTTCTAACAATCCCTTCTCAAGCAGACTAGCTCAGCATTGAGGATAGAATATCTTCTCAGGAGTTGAAATAACTCCTAAGTTTTCTAACAATCCCCTCTCAAGAGATAGCTTGGCCTGAGATAGTCCAGGGCCATGCACTAACAGAATAAAGGGGACAGAAAAGAATATGCCGAATTAAGAATGCAAAACAATAGAGTATGGTACGACAAGCACGCAAAAGAAACCAAAATACAAAGAGGTATATTTCATTGGGAAAGGTTGGAAGAAGTGCATTTTTAGGCCAGCCCAGCCTTACATATGAAAAAATGACCGACCTGACAACCTTAAAGCAAAAAGCAAGAAGCAAGTAGCAACAACAGTCCCAGTAGCACAGCCGAAGTCAACCCTGGCTATCCACTACCACAGACTGAGCTTCGCCATCACCTTCACCTTCACCTTCTTCACCTTCTTCAACTTCACCTTCTCTTTCATTAGAAATCTCAACCACCTCGTCACCAATAAAAGCAAGGATGCGGCAACTGGAAATAGTGTCTTCAGCATCTTCGGGACGGTGAGGTGGGATCTTAGCAGGGACTTTAGGATCTGTGTTAGCACCATCGCTCTTTTGAGGGATGGGGTTATCATTTTAGGGCAACGACACCTCGGACCACAACATAGAATCCAGAGGGACTCCATCTTTCTCCAATCTTATCTTATAGCTTGTAGCCAATAGCTCAGCTCGAACGCTAGCAACCTCTTTCATTAAATGGGAGCCGCACTCGTCCCAGCCTTGTTGCTAGTAGCGAACGTCCCGCTCATCATGGGCTGCCTTAAGATCGGATGTAATTTTCTTAAAGGCCTCCATGTTAGCCCTCGCAGAGTCCAGCAAGCCTCTTAGCTCGGTAGTCTCTTATTTTTCCTTACGCGCCTCTTCCTTGGCAGAACGGTGCTTCTCTTTAAGCTCTTAGCGAGCCTCGATGTTAGTTGTACGGGCAGCCTTGCTCTCCTTCAATCGCTTCTAGAGGCGTTCGTCCTATGTCTCCACGCAGCGGCCTTGACGGAAGAGCTTAGTGTACCTCTCATGTATTACGGTGACCGTTTGAAGGTGCTGCAGAGCAAAAAAAATAAAAAGGGGGATCAATGGGCCAAATAGAACTAGGCGTAAAAAAAATAGTATAGAGATATCTTACCCCGATACTTAGCTGGTATACTCTGTTGAAGAGATCATTACAAGATAGCTGAGAGTGGTCCGCCATGTCAATGGGCAAGGTCAGCCCCTTCACTAGGCCATATGCTATGGCCCCATCTTTGGAGGTGTCCTTAGCATGTAGAGGACGGTCCCCCACAACGAAGGAGGGAGCCTAGACAGTTGGGGGAGCTCCCACTGCACCTTCGTCGAAGGGAGTCTCGTCTCCTCTCACCAGCCTCCGCTTGTGAGTTGTTCAGCCCTCTAGGGAAGTGCTTGCATGGCAACACTGGATGTCCCCTTGCTCAATGGATTGTAGAGCTGGAAGTGCGACCTCTTAGTCGCCGAAGGGAGTGGTGGTGGTACATTGGGAGCGACTTTGCCCGACAGGGTTGGGGGAACCATTATTCAGACCGCGAGTGTGGCCAATGAGCTAGCCATATTGGTGCCTAGCATAGTTTTTCTGAGATTAAAGGAGGTACAAATTCTTAGCATTATTGATGTGGTGCGACATTGAGATGTAGGAGTAAGAACTGGAATAGGGGGATCATTTGGTTGAACTAGAGTAGGGGGATCGTCTGGTTGAATGTCACCTCAATGCTGGATCACCCGTCGGTAGCTTGGCATGTAGTTCAGCAATTCAGGGGCAGAGTGACCCTCCTTAATGGCCAAGAAGCATTAGACTTCACTGAAAATAGCCTTTCTTTTACGCCGGTTAGCGAGACTTGCCTTTGCAAAGGTTTAACAAAAAAAATAGAAGGCATTAGCTCAATATTTAATATATACAATGGAATTAACAAAAGTAAGAGAATGGGGCAAGGAGGATAGCAGAACCGACCTAGACTATTGGTGACCCTTGGAATAGATCTGCCCACGAGTCTAGTACGATTGGGCTAGAACTAGAAGTCACTGCCAATTAGGATGAGGTCATCGTCGTGCTTATCCAATTTGGGGTGGTCGTGCACCAACCTCTAGGCCACGCACCTCTGGCGAAGGTAATAGGTGTCGCCCTTGTTGTGTCATATAGATATGGAATATCTCATCAACACCGAGATTTAAACAAAAATGACAATTGATCTCGGTGACCCCCATTTTGACCCTAAAGAAGTTTATGGAGACTTACCTAGGCATAAGACGACATGCGGCCAACATTTCTAAAAGTAGAGGGTCTATAGGGAATCGAAACCCCACCTCCACGATTGCGACAATGGGAAATTCAACTTTGTTCCCCTTAGAGAGAAAAGGGGAACCTAATACATTAGTGTCACAGTACTTGTCTCTGAATGCTGCCAGGGCAGAAGGGGTGTTCACTTCCTTCACGAACTTACCCTTCTTTTTCGCCATGGAAGAAGGTAAGATAGAAGGGAACAAAACAAAAGAGAAGGGGAGGAGTCCTAACAAAAATTGAAGATGAAAAGGTAGAAACGACGAAGAACAGAGCATTCTCCAAAAAGAGAGGTTATAACGGGAATGCGAAAATGGGAGTACGCGATTTGCAAATATGAAAGACTGTAGGAGAGAGAGAGAGAAAGGTCATGGAGACACCTCGAAGAAAGGCGCATTCACGGTGGCTGTCCCGATCTAGCGCGATTACTTACGGTGACTATGGAGTTGTCCGACGAAGGATGAACCAGAAACTGCTTTTAGAAGGAGAGAGTTTGAGATTTTTGAAAGAAACTCAATAGGGAGGCAAAAACCCCCTTTTTTATAAAATAAACGGGAGAGTTCTCGAAGGGCTAAAACCTAAACGGTCACCTTGGGCAACCCAAAGGACGTTTACCAGACCTTGGAAATATGCCAGTGCCACCTACGACTCCAACTAGGATTTGGCACATGTCAAGAGTGGGGGCTACATTAACAACCAGTGGCTCATATTGAATAGAGGAAGCCAAATCGATGGGATGGGAGCTAAAAAGAAGAGTCGAATGACGGTTGAAATCAAAACAACTTCGGTCGAAAGAGGAGTCAGCTCCTTTCATGCCGAGCAAGAGAAGAGCTAAGGGGCAAATTAAAGGGAGTAGATCAAATCCACCCGACTTGGGGCTAAACCGGATCAAATCCACCCAACTCGGGGCTGAGCACGGCCTAAAGTTAGGCCCGGGGTCGAGTGAAGGGTCCCAAACGGCCCAAGCGCAGGAATAAGGCCGTGTAGTGGGCCATCACTGACCTTTCCACAAACAAGGAGTTTGGACACAGGTCCACATTTAATGAGATTTGACTTATTTTGTACAACATTTAATGAGACGTAACAGGTTCCGCACACCATTAAATGCGATTGGATTAGAGGATTTCAGTGATCAAGTGTGATCTAGCCTAGAGGGAAGCATTTATGACTAGGAGCTCGGCCCAGAGGACGGGTCGAGATGTTATCATTTATGACGATATGACGGCGGCTGGTCTATCACCACTGTTGAAACAGCCAGGGGTGGCAGAGCCGTTTCATAGGGGTATGTGTTAGACAGAAGTCATCATGAGTGAGAGAAAAGAGGGGGGAGGGGAGATTCGTCTCCAATAAAAAGGGAACTCTCTCAATGCCAAAGGTATGCACAACCTAGTTTTATATACTAAAACTCTGTTAAATTACTTTCTTACTAGTTTTTTCATCTTAAACACTCTCTAATTTCATCATCGGAGTGGCTTTTGGCGAGTTACTGCTAGCTAGCTTATGTTTGTTCACTGTGTACATGCTTGATCCATTGGTGGGTTTGGTCGGGCTGGGTTCAGTCCATTAAACAAATATAATTTACGAGGCACCCTCATACAATTATTATCATTATTTATTTGTTGTCATCATATATTTAATTATTATTATTATTATTATTATTATTATATATATATATATATATATATATATATATTTGATATTAATTAAATAATTCTTTGGGTTGAGAAGTCAATTTCGTGTTCTAGGGTTTCAGTTCTAGGTTCCGGCTCTATGCTAGATCGTTAGAGTTTTAATTACGTAGCAACTCTAATCCAATTAACTGTTTTACTGTTGCTAATCAGGTACCTAAAAGTCGGGCCCTCACATTGGTGGTCTGCGTAATTGGGTTGGTTTTTTTGTGAAGGTGGTGTAGGTGGTTCGGGGGTGGCATGAAGGTTGCAGATGGTGGCGGTGTGTGGATGTTATGCGGCCATGGAGGGGAGTGGCGGTGTATGGATGTTGTGCGGCTATAAAGGGCAGAGAGAGAGAGAGAGAGTCAGAGAGAGAGTGGCTACTGGCTGCTATGGTGGTTGGCGACGACGATGGCGATGGTGCGGGTGTTTTTGGGTGCGTTCGAAAAATGATCAGTAAGATATTCATTGTTTTTAGAAAAATATTCTTTTCTTTTTTAATAAAAATCTAAGATATCCAAACACTTTCTAGAAAAATGGAGTTGACACTTGATTTTTGAGAAAAATCTAGAAAAACAAAAAAAGAAAGCCACTAGTCATTTTAAACATAACCCGAGAAAAAGAGGGTTCGGGGGCTAAGGAACGAAAATGGAAGGTGATAGGCACTCTTTTTGCCCAACCACGAGGTTGGTCTCTACTTTGTCAATGCTGGTTCTTGTTTTAAACTTTTCAAAGGTAACAAATACAAAAAGGGAGGTTAAAGAGAGTTTAATCGAAAGCATACAAAGAAGAAAAGCTCCTAACTACAATCCTAAGGGTCATACACTTTTGTTATCATTTCTAATCATGCCACAATTATTGTTTGAGCAAAGAAAATGAAAAACATGCAAATGAAGGTTAATTAAAACAAGAAAGAGCCTAAGGTTCATGCAATATAGTTTATATTTCTAACATGCTATGTACAGATCAAACAGAAGGAGTAAGAAGATTCGAGCACTGTTTTTAAGCCACAGGTCATACAAAAAGGGTCATGGCCGTGGCAACAAAATGTTATGGCCGTGACAAAAGAAGCTACAAAACTTGTGGCAGTGATGAAATACACAGTGGGCGCAATAAAAGGGGTCGAAATGGTCACGGCCATGACAACCAAAGGCTGCGGCTGTGGTTTTTTAGAAACCCAAAGAGGTTGCCAACATACTGTCAGGGTCGTATACTAAAAACAATAAAAGAGTTGTGTAAAGTTCATTAATAATTTTTTTTTCATTTTATGAGAATCTTAATGAGTAATGAATGCGTTCCATTATTTATTTGATATCGTGCATAGATGCCTTTTATTCTACATAGCATTTAACTTGGAGTGTAAAGTTCGACTTACATACGGAAGGTCAGATTAAAGGTTCTTGTAGAATATAAGTTTTTCAGTTTACAGTTTAGATAGTGTAGGACAAACCATCGGAACGACTGTAGTACAGAGTTTTAGTAGACTTCTCATGGTTACGGAGAATAGATAGTAGCGTTGCCTATTGTTCCGACTCACTATGCTAGTACACATTGTGTGTATTGAATAAGATCATACTGGGGTAATTAATTTTATACTGGTTATCTAAATTAATTCACACTCATAGTTATTATAAGTGCTTATACTCTTAATCTCAAAATAATTAATTGTTTATGGATATTTAATATTCGTTATTTTGATTTATTAAAGAGTGTGATCTTTTACATGTCTATAATTCTGGTGAGTTGGATAACGATATTAATTATATGGTAAATATTAATTATTAACGGATTCCACGTCCCGAAAGATCGGGATTGACGATACCCCCTTAAAGAAACTTATAAGTTTTGACCGAGTCAAACCCTATAGGTGGATTTAATTATTTGGCAATAAAATAAGTTAAGCAGAAAGTCATAAGAAATTTATTTAAGAAGTCGATTAAATATAGTTGTCAATAATTTAATTTAATCGGCGGATATCAAAAAATTTTAACGTGGAGAGAATAAATAAGTATGTAATAACTAGAGCTCGAGTATTTAGTTTTGAGAATATGGCTGGGAGTGCAATTATAATTCTTCAGTGGAATGAATTATAATTAATATTTTTGTAAAATTGGCTCTGGGGTGAGATGAGTTTTCATAACTACATTAGGAGTCTAAGTCATATTTACTCTACAGGTTTCTACTGTAACCCTAGATATATGCAGTTATGTAAATCCTAGCATACATAATTTTATCTCTATAGTTATGGTTTCTACAAATTCTACAGTTGACTAGTTAGGGTTTTGAAGAACACAAGGATCGTAGCCCACACTACATCGTATCTTTTACATTCGGGAATACAGTACAAGGCTTGAATTTAGTGCTTCAACTTGAAGTCTACAACCGCAAACAATTCTAGATTAAGCTTATGTTTATACTACTTTTTCGGGATGATTTTTGCTTAAAAGCCTTTTAAAAAGTCTACTTGTTTGGCCTTAGCTGGCCTTTTCTACATATTTTTACATATATTTTTTTATTAAAAAAAAGCCAAAGAGCTAAAAAACGTACAAAAAAAGCTAGTCCAAACATCTCTTAAAAGTTGTTGCAACAACCAAAATTAATCCTACTAAATTTTATAAGGTATAGCTTTGACATAACTTCGAGAGTATATACCGAGTTTATTTTGATCGTTTAACATCAAAAAGTTTTAATATAGAGTCAGTTTTGGCATTTGCCCATCTGGTTTTTTGTGACTTAAAACATGTTCTTAATTAATGGATCTTGGCAGTTTAGCCTCCAACAATCGGTACCAGATTTATTTTTGAATATGAATATGGTTTAGTCAAAAGGTTCGGGTAACTTTATATCTGTGCTAATTTAATTTTGCAAGCGATCTAAATCCCAATTTTATGGTCATTATTTATTTTTATATTTGATTGAATGAATAAATGATGATTTAATTTTTGTTAAATCATAAAGGTTGATCATGGTAAATTGATTGTGAATTCTACGGAGGCATAGAATCAATGAAATATATATATATATTAATTCTATGTAATTAGAAAAAAAAAATCAAAATCAAGGATGAAACGACAATAGAGGCGGATGTGTTGATATTATCAAGCAACTAAGATGGCTTGAAAACTATTGATTCCATTCGGTGCACAATTGATGGGATGCTGAACATCATTATTCAAAGTGCCATGTTGATTAACGTGAAAGGCAAAAAGGCGAGTCCTAACAGTGTACTTGATTATTCATGCTCAGTGCCATGTGTTTTGTTCATCCATAGGAGGCAAACTGTCAAAATCAATGATTTGTAAATGATTTTTTGAAAAATAAGAACTGGACGAGTAATTGTCGAAGTAAGCTCCAGATAAAAATTCCTGACAATTTAATTTAATCGGTATCTTTAAAATTTCTTAAACCCTTTCGCTTAACGTATTTGACTGCTAAATAATTAAATTCACTTGTAGGGTTTAACTTGGTCAAAACTTAGAAACTTTCTTAAGGGGGTATCATCAACCCCAAACAATCGAGATGTGAATTCCGTTAATAATTAATATTCACTATATAATTAATACTGCTACCTAACTTACCGGGACTATAGACCCATAAAAGATCGCACTCTCTAATGGATCAAAACAGCGAATATTAAATATACGTAAATAATAATTATTTTGAGATTAAGAGTATAAGCACTCATAATAACCTTGGAATGTGAATTAATTTATATAGTCAGTATAAAATTAATTATCCCAATCTGGTCCTATTCAATACACAAAGTGTCGTAGCACAGCAAGTCAGAACAATAGACGACGCTATTATCTGTTCTCCATAATCAAGACAGGCCTACTAAAACTCTGTACTACAGTGGTACCGATGGTTTGTCCATTTTGACCTAAAATGTGAACAAAAAACTTATATTCTATAAGAACCTATAATCTGGTCTTCTGTGTGCAAACCGTACTCTACGCACCAGATTAAATACTGCATAGAATAAAGGGCAACTATGCATAACATTAAATAAATGATATTGCATACATTGCTCATTAAGATTCTTATAAAATGGATAAATAATTTTATTAAAATAAAATTAAATACTAAAACCAAATAAAATTTATAATTTTTAGTCTACAATTCTGACAATCTCCCACTTATATTCAAAACCATGCTGCCATACATCCGACTCATATACCCTCTACATGACTATCGAAAGTCTAAGCCTCTAGGCTCTTCGTAAAAGGATCTGCAAGGTTGCCTCTTGATACAATCTTGGTTATAACAACATCACTTTTTTGTACAATTTCTAGTATCCGGTGATGTTTACGCTCAATGTGTTTTCCTTTCTTATGGACTCTTGGCTCCTTCAAGTTTCCAACTGCTCTACTATTGTCAGAATAAAGTGTAATAGCTGACTGAATTGAAGGCACCACATCTACATCCAACAAGATGTTTCTGATCCAAACGGCCTCATTGGCTGCTTTAGAAGCTGCCATGTACTCGGCCTCTATGGTGAAATCAGTAATACAGGAATACTTGGTACTCCTCCAACTAATAGCTCCACCTCTTAAGGTAAACACATATCCTGAGGAAGACTTATGAGAATTTTTGTCCGATTGAAAATCAGATTTTATGTACCCTAAAAGTACTAGACTGTCTGTGTAAGGACCCGGTATGTAACACCCCGATCTGGACCCTAGTAGTAGCCACCTAGATTGTAACAACCCGACCCGGATCCTAGTTATAACAGCCCGGACTATAACTACTCGTGGAACGATCTAAGCCCAATTCCTAATATTAGTGACGGATAGATAATGAGAACTTAGGTTACTACAGAAACAATGGAAACCCTAATTAGTCCGAGAAACCCAAAGTGACACGAAACCCTAATTTTAACCCAGAAATCCTAAAAGAGATCAAATACTCAGAGGCAAAACCCTAACACTTAGAAAAGTATCGAAATAGATTAAATTAAGTAAATAACATGAAATATTAAACTAAAAATAAAAAATTCTCATAAATAGGATAAAATGACCATTTTGCCCCTAGTACAGCAAAAAATCTTAAAAATTCAAAATTTGACACATGAACTCCTAAAATCATATATTTTTATACAATTAATTAATAAAATATAAAATAATAACAAAAATGACCAAAATACCCTTGCATGGCCGTCCACCTAAGAACTTGTGCTCAAAAAGCTACTTTTTGCCTTTTTAAGTTAAAAAATGAGAAAAATATGTATAAATTAAGCATTATTTTGACCCAACACTTTTTATACAAGTAATATACATACTAATATAATAATATAGGTCAATAAAAGCAAACATATAATTATTTAAAATCTCTACACAATAAATAAGTCAAAAGCCAATTCTAGTCAAACTAACTTAATTTAGCTTAAAAACCTACACTTATTTAATTAATTGTTATCAAAATTATTATAAATCATGAAAAGACTAAATTAATTATAAATACATTAATATAATAGGTTTTAGTAAGTTTAGACACTACAAATTAATATTTTATGCATTTATATTTACAAAAATGTACCAAAATACCATTTAAAACCCAAATTAATTGCAAATTCAGCTTTTTAGTCTCCCAAACAGGCCTGGCCGAAATCCCCCTGCCCCAAATCTGATTTTTCATATCTCAAACAAATCCCACCTCTTAAACAACCAATGAGGAAATTTAAAAATTCAAAAATTACATAAATGTCATAATTACTTTTTATTAACCTTTTTCCTATAAAATGAGACATAGACCCTCCCCATTCTCCTTCACTTGGTTCGGATGAGAGGGTGAGAGGGTGAGAGAGTGAGAGAGACCTCCAAAAAAAATTCTCTATGTGTTTACAAAGAAGAAGAAGAGAAGAAGGAAGAAGGAAGGAAGGAGGAGTTAGGAGGAAGTAAGGAGGAAGCATTAGAGCCAAGTCCATATCTTTTTCACCCATTTGAGCATCGAAAGAGGTAAACAACTCCCTTAAACCTTCTGATATTCTCCCCCAAGATACCCCTCAATCTATCTCTATAACAAACCCGAACAAAATAAAACAAAAAATGATTCAAAAAGGCGTCGTATGAGTGATTTAGGGATTATTTATGTATGAGTAAGCTTTGTATGTATTTGCATGTGTTTATTTTTAAGTTTTATGGCCTAAACATATTCTGGAGTTTTGGTTTATGTGAGTTTATAACATGCATGCAAAGCAAATAGGTCATAAATGTACACAACATAAGCAAGGCAATCGAAACCCTAAGTAGACTGATTTTCTAGACTTACTCACTTTCTGCCACCAAATTTAAATCATCATAACTAAATGTAGAAAAATGGTCTTAAAGTGAGTTTTGTTTCTAGATCTAGATTGTTGAGTTTTCTTTCATACAAATTTGGTTTGAAGTGATTTCGTTGGGTAGAACCCCAGATATCTCATTTTTTCCAAAGAGTATCAGATCTTGACCACTCTGAGTTGTAGATCTAAAAAACCTAAGTTAAATTGAGAACCAAGCTTTGATCAAAACATAGAAGTTGTAGAGGACACATTTATCCTTCTGTCCAGCAAAAATAAACCAAAAACATGAAGCCTCGATTCATCAAAACACTTCCTAAAGTCACTGTTAAGGTTTAGTGACTGACAAACCTCTCTATCACACCTTTTTGTGAGACTTAAAACCTAATTGTTTTGAAGCCAAATACAAAAGTGGTAAACATGAACTTTGTATCTAACATATTAAACTATTTACTGAAAAAAAATCAGCTTAAATTACCCTCGGATGATACCCCAAAGGTTTTGCTCTTTCTCTGTTAAAAACACACTCTGCAGACCCTTTTTAGGCTGACTGAACCCTTTTTATAAATTGGCCAAATTCTCAAAGTATTTCCAAATAACTTGCCATAACTCAAAACATGAAACTTGTAGGAGATATCTTAAACTAGAAGCTCCCAAATATCAGACCTAGATCCCTTGATTTGATACCCAAAAATTGTGTCCAACAGAGGCCTAATTTCTAGGATTTTCTCTATAAAGTGTTGAAAGGTTTTTACTAAAACAAAATAAATGACTTTTTAACCTTAGGAATTGACCTTAGTCATAAAGATGAAAGTTGTAGGATATGTTTTTATCTAATGGTTGTTTAAATTTTAGAAGTTAAATCAATGCCGAAGTGCTTGGAAACACTGTTGCAACTTTAAAACTAGCAACTAAACTTGTACCTAAAATTGGCTAAGTGTTTGAATGGTGCGTTACTTATGAGACTTGAGTGTGTGAACCTTATATGA
>JAUMHN010041828.1:0-20104 GCA_032360265.1 Heliamphora ciliata | reverse complement strand
CTCATCTCACGAGCCTACGCCCACCATAATTACTAACCACCGGATTGCATTTCCACAACCTACACCATCATCCAAACCATATCTCATCCTAACCCCATAGGCATAACACCTATAACAAGGATATCACAACACCCAACTAGTTTAAACTCAACTTATCCTTCTAAAGCCAAGCTATACACTACCCACCACCTAGTTACATCACATCAACACACACTCACATATCGAGGGAAAGCCTCACAGTAACGCAACAATCCGGATAACTAATTCAGATTTCTCATAGAAAGAATGTCGGCTAAATGATTTTCTATTTTAAACCCCAAAATAGTTGATCAGGCGCCATATGGCATGCCACATCACCCCAAAACTACACCCTCCATGTTCATATAAACACATAGCATGTGTAAGACAATTCAACCTCAAACCCATGCAAGCACAGAATTCATACCGTGTAGTGGTGCCTAATCTCATTAAATAATTCACATATAAGGGTCATTTTTACTTCCCACGGCTCCTAGGTATTTGAATCTAGAGCTTTGATACCATTCTATCATACCCTGACCTCATGGACTCGTGAACCAACCCAAACCATCTGGCATACAAAGGTCATTAACTATAAATTTCGTTTACTAAAAATTTAAAAAAAAAATCATTTTCTTCAAGTAACAAAGTTCATGTTCATGTCAAATTCCAATAAACGCTTTGAGTTTTCAAGAGTTCATTTATAACTATCATATCGTAACAATAATCCATTTTAAGTTTATGTACAAACAGAATATAAAATATGAAGGAACACTAAATCTTTCCTCAAGCCCTTTCACAACAAGCATCCATAACCTTGGTATCGCTCCTGCTCTTCGGCACCTAAAATGGTTTAGCATACGTACGTGAGCCGAAGCACGTAGGATAGAGATTAACTC
The DNA here is from genome assembly GCA_032360265.1 of Heliamphora ciliata. NCBI lineage: Eukaryota > Viridiplantae > Streptophyta > Magnoliopsida > Ericales > Sarraceniaceae > Heliamphora > Heliamphora ciliata. The sequence goes on along the minus strand of JAUMHN010041828.1, from coordinate 19,187 downwards.
AAATGTAATGCATGATTTATGTGGGGTGATGGCTGCAACAGTAGTAAAAATAAAAGTTTTACCATGTCATTTTTCTTTCACACACACACACCTACGCTCACGAATTTGTCTCCTTTTATTCATTTGTTTTCCATTACATTAATTCTTTATTTCGTTAATCACATTCGTTGAACCCATTTCAAATCATTCCTTACTTCCACATTATCCATATTTTTATTTTATTACTAGGTTTTCACAAAATCGTATCACATCTAATGAACCGGTGCCAGACGCAGCTTATAGAAGCCTCGCCCAATTCGCCCCCGATAGGCTACGCGAAGCCATTGTGAAATGGGTTGCTCTATAACTCATCACGACACAACACCACATTTCGGGGGCGAACCCATGGGCATGTGATCCCCATCTTACGCAAGTTTCAGATCTTTCACCGCGGAGTTGTGTAAGCCCAACTTAATTCACATCAATCCATACGGTTCATTATTTGTTTATAACATTCATTTTCATAATCCAAGAATCCAACCCACGATTGGTTCTTCTCCTAATCATTCTCATATACTATCTCTTTTTTCAGATTTCACATTTCAAACATTACATTTCATTTTCAATCAAGTTCTATTTTAGTTTTCAATTTTCTCCTTTGAATTCAAATGCATTACAGACTTCAACACATAATTTCTCATGAATCTCATTTCACATTTCTTTCATCGATTTTATGATGCACCAGCAACACAAAAATGAATTTATTTGAAATCATATCGTATGAAAAAAATAGAATACACCCATTATATGCATATATATACAAGTTAAAATCCATGTTTTCCTTTTAAAGCTTAGACTTTAAATTATAACCATGTCACTACATAACTCATAATTACCCATACTAGTTTCTTCAAAACCATCCATAATGTAGAAAATCCGTTTACCTCGTAAAGTGTAACCAAATGGTGCAACACATACATCGCTACCCAAATAGATTTTTATAGGTGTATCTATGGCCGAAGGAATAAGAAATTTGGTGAAAAGGTCTAATAACGATGAAAATAACTTTTTCGAAGATATTTGGCCAAAAAATGGGTGAAAACACTTAAGAAAATTTGACATACTCTCACTATTTTAATCATAACTTTTTCTACAAAATATATTTTATTGTGAGAGTGGTGTCATTGGAAAGAAAACTTTCGGGGCTACAATTTGAGTACAAACATGACCCCATTCGGAGTTCAGATGGGGGAGACATGATTAGTTGAAGTTGGCTCAGTGCAGCTAGTTCGCTCGAGCGAACAAAGGGCGCTAGAGCACCCAAGCTCTCTACCATGAGACAGCTCGAGCAGACAAGGCTCCCCTCGAGCACGATGGTGCCCAAGAAAACCCCAGAATTTCTCCTCTTTTGAGTTTTTAGCCTCAATACCCTTAAATAGTCATCAAACATGTTTCAAATCTCTATTTCCATCCCCAAAACATTGAAATCAAGTCTCATACACCCTTTTTATACAACAAATTTGAAGAAATTCCAAGTTAATCATTTCCTAAAACTCCCATTTTCACCTAACCCAACTCAACCCGCACACAAACCCATGAATTTGCCAATCAAGCATGAAACCAACTTAATTTTACTCATATAAACAAAATATCAACCCAAATCCATATAAAACATACGAGATAATCTAAATTCTACCTTAGATTTGCTAAAAAAGGTAGAGATTCCTTCCAATCTTCCCATCTAGGGTTTGGATGTTGGGTGTTCTTGCTTCCTTAATGCTTCATCTCCCACCTCCTCGTTCCAATGCATAGATTCCACCCTTGCTCACCCTCAATAAAGCCTTAATCTTCAGGATTAAGGAAGGGGGGTTAGGGTTTTGTGAGTGGTGTGGCTAATCTCTCCCAAGGAGAGAGAAAATAAGAAGGGAAAGAGAGAGGAAGAAGGGAAAATGGGTCTCACAACCCGTCAGGGTAGCCCAATGGTTTAAGGTCGTCACTGGGACTAACCGTAAACCCAGAGGTCTTGTGTTCGACTACAGCTGAAAGTGCCTTGGATTAATCGATACGTGTGGTTGGCGGGTGATTCTACGTATCTAGAGGTTTTACGCTTTAGTGGTGGGTCTAAAGGGCCCTGAATTGAGGTGGTTTCTCCATCATCAAAAAAAAAAAACAAAAATAGGTCTCACATGGGTCTGGAATGTGTGTGTGTTGCATATATATCTCCCAAATTTTCATCAATGTTCAAGAACATTCTAAACCTTTCTCGACAGTCCACTCGAGCGGACAGACCACCGCTTAAGCAGTGACTCCTGAAGTTGAATTTTGCAATTTTTCCCAAAAACTCAACTCAAACTTTCAACTTTTCTTACATTTTAATATTTGAATCTTTCTATTAACACAACCATATCAATATCATTCATCACCATGTACCTTAATTTTACTTTCACATATTGTTAACTTCAACCGTTAACGAATAATATTTATAGCACCCCCACCAAAATTTAATTCTGTTTCTTTACTTAACTGAAATCATGGAAGAACAAAATAAACACATAGAGGTCATCACATATATATCCCAATTTTATGGTCAAGCAGAAACTATGATGAGTTTCAGTCTGCTATTCGAAGATAAGTTGTAATCTTTCAATCCTTTTCTAAATCAGCTTCTAACATCCAAGTTATGACACCCTATCCTCCAGGCACGTCAGGACATATGTAAATATAAATAAGAAAAATATTCTAGCCGAGCATTCATATTACATATGATAATTACTACATCATTAACGGTTTAGAATTTGTTCAAAATACTTAATGAATACAGTCCTCCAAAAAATTCAACAAGAGTTACAATATGTCCGTGGATAACTAAACAAAAGATCAAAAAACAAACATCCTACATCTTCAAGCAGCACTGTTGGGATCTGCTGGTTCCTGCCACACTCCCTCTTCCCTGAAATCTTCTACTTCAATGAACCCGCCTTCTTCAAATGGTTCTTCGTCTACACCTGTAGCACGAATGGCATGAGCCGGAGCCCGAAAGCAAATTTCATAAATTGCCTAACAAACTCACAACAAAATATCCTGCAGTACATATCATATAATACCTAATACAATTTTTAAGGGCAAAGAGATAGACAATTTATCATTTTCAACCGGATAAGCACATATAAGAACAAGTGTGCGAGTGCGTGATGCAAATGAATGCAATGCAATTGCTCAACCCAAGTACTTCCAGGACAGTATCATGAATTCCATGCCGGGAATTATAGAGTAGACTTGATGGTACATTGATCACTTAACCTATCCTCGCCTCATTGCGAAAGATAAACGCTCACCTTGGCAACATACCTTAGCCATTTTACTCAATGGCAACGGCATGGGGGTGGGCCAACCAGTTTTATCCATCCTTATTCAGCCCAACCGTCCCACATTAAGGACCAGGATGCTCGTGAAGCGTCAACCCAAAGTCTAATTAAGCTAGAGATGTACTGATGGTGCCTAATCCACCTTTTTATAATAAATAATCTCCCAATTCAATTTCAAATATACCAATCAAGGACGCCCTAGATCCACAACCACTAAATAAATGATTTTCATGTCACCCAACCCAATTTGAAAGGTACGAAGGGACTCCAATAACCCAAGATGAAATGTAGGAATGCTCATGATGTGCAATATACTTCTCGTGTGCAAATAATTGTAGCATGGTACATAAACGCGGTATGGCATGGGGTATAACTTGCTAAAACATCAAGTACAAACATACGAAGCATAACCATAATTTATACAACATAGAATTGAACTATCGACATGAGTTCACTTTTTCACAATTATCATTTTCAAACATTAATCACTCACAAAGTTCATATAAAGTTCACCTACTCAAGTTTCATAAAGCAACTTGCCATTCGTACACTTATCCAATTTTAGGTAAATGTTCAATTGCTTGTTTTAATATTGCGACAGTATTTTGAAGTACATAGACATGGATTTAATTTTTAAAATTTCAACACACATTAGATAAAAATATTTTCTACAACTTTCATGTTTAACACTAAGGTCAAATCCTAAGGAAAAAAAGTCATTTATTTTATTTAAGTGAGAATCAGTCAGCAGTTTACAGAGAAAATTACAAAAATTAGGCCTCTATTGGCCACGATTTTGGGGTATCCATTTAAGGGATATAGGTCTGATTTTTGGTGAGGGTTTAGCTTAAGGTGTTCCCTACAAGTTTTATGTTTTGTGCTAGGGCAAGGTAGTTGGAAAACGTTTGAGATTTTGGCTAATTTATAAAAAGGGTTCAGCCAGTCTAAAAAGGATCTGTAGAATAGGTTTTTAACAGAGAATTCTTAAAACTTTTGGGGTATCATCCGAAGGTATTTTGGGCTGAGTGTTGATCAACATTAAGTTTAATATGTGAGCTACATTTTTCATGTTTACCACTTTTGGATTTAGTCACTAAACACTTAGGTTTCTGGTCTCAAAAAAGGTGTGATAGAGAGCTCTATCAGACGCTGAATTTTAATAGTGACTTAAAAAAGTATTTTGACCTTTCAAAACTTCATATTGTTTATTCATTTTTGGTGGACAATAAGATAAATATATCCTCTACAAGTTTTATGTTTTGACCCAAGCTTGGTTCTCACTCTAACTTAGGGGTTTTAGGTCTGCAACTCAGAGTGGCCATGATCTAACACTCTTTAGCAAAAATGACATATATGGAGTTCTACGAAACGAAATCATTTCAAACAAATTTTGCATGATAGCTAATTCCAAATTATAGGTCTGGACACAAAACTCACTTTAAGATCATTTTTCTACAATTAGTTATGATGTTTTAAAGTTCGTGGCAGAAAGTAGGTAAACCTAGAAAATCAGTTTACTTAGGGTTTTAATAGCTTAACTCATGTAGTGTACATTTTTTATGTATTTTCTTTTCATTCATGTCATAAACTCATATAAACCAAAACTCTAGAACATATGTAAGTCATAAAACTAAAAAATATACACATGCAAGCACATGCAAAGTTTGATCATGCACAAACAGTTCATGAACTACTCCTACGGCGCCTTTTTGAGTTATTCTTTATTTCTTATTTTTAGGGTTACATATGGAGATGGATTGATGGCTATTTCATGAGAGAATATCAAAGGATCTTAGGGTATTTACTTACCTTGTTGGATGCTCTAAAGGTTATTGAAGAATACGACTTAGCTCTAATGCCTCCTCCTTAATCCTTTCCTTCTTCTTATTTCTTCCTTCTCTCTTCTTCTCTCCTTCTTCTTTGAAAATACTTAGAAATTTTTGGTGGTCTCTCCCTCTCATCCTCTCAGCCAAAAATATGAAGGAGAGTAGGAGGAGTTGTGTGTTTTTTTATACAAAAATTGTAATGGAATGTTAATTATTGCATAAATTTTAAATTTCAAATTTTCCTTGATTCCCATTGGTTACATGGGGTGGTGGGTGCTATTTGAGAGATATATTTTCAAATTTTGCAGATGGGGTTTCAGCTGGGGTCTGTTTGGGAAGACCCAAAGCTGTTTTTGCATTTAATTGGGGTTTTAAGGTGTATTTTGGCACCATTTTGTGAAAGAAAATATATAAAATATAAATTTTATGTATCTTTTTAGTATCTAAACCTACTAAAATCTATTATATTAATGTATTTATAATTAATTTAGTCTTTTCATGATTTATCATAATTTTGATAGTAATTAATTAAATAGGTGTAGGCTTTTAAGCTAAATTAAGCTAGTTTGACAAAAATTTACTTTTTAACTTATTTATTCTGTAGAGATTTTAAATAATTATTTGTTTGCTTTTGTTGACCTACATTTTTATATTATTATGTATATTACTTGTATAAAAAGTATTAGGTCAAAATAATGCTTCATTTATACACTTTTTTCTCATTTTAAAGCTTAAAAATGCAAAAAGTAGCTTTTTGGGCACATATCCCTAGGTCTACGCAAGGGCAATTTGGTTATTTTTGTTGTTATTTTGTCTTTTATTAGTTAAGTCTATATAAATATTAGATTTTGGGTGCCCATGTGTCAAAATTTAGATTTTTAGGATTTTTTGCTGTACTAAGGACAAAATGGTCATTTTATCCTAATTATGATAATTTTTTTATATATATTTTATGTTATTTACTTAATTTAAGTTGTTTCTGGACATTTCTGAGTGTTAGGGCTTTGTCTCTAAGTATTTGGTCCTTTTTAGGATTTTCGGTTCAATTTAGGGTTTTCGGGCTAATTAAGATTTCTTCTATTCATATAGCGACCTATGTTCTCATCGTCTATCTATCGCTAATACTAGAGTTTGAGCCCGATTTTTACAATCTACCCCCTAAAATAAATTTCTTCCTTAAAATTTCATATCGTACCTCAATTTGTAAACAACTGGGGATGGCTTGTCCTCATAACTTCTTCCTGCTCCCACGCGGATTCTTCAATCATGTTGTGCTTCCAAAGAACTCAAACGAGCAGTATGATTTTTCCTCTAAGAATCTTGCCTCGCTGATCGATAATCCTTATCGATTGTTCTTTGAATGTGATATCTTCATCAACATGGAGTTTCTTCTACTCCAAAATATGGGTAAGGTCAGGTTCATACTTCCTCAGCATCAACACATGGAATACGCTATGAATGTTGGCTAGTTGCGGCGATAGAGCCAAACGATATGCCACTTCCCCAATATGGCTAGAACCTCGAATGGCCCGATGTATCTTGGGGTTAGCTTTCCCTTTTGGCCAAAACGTATGACCCCTCTTCATGGTTGAATCTTCAGGAATACATAATCTCCATCTTCAAATCCTAGCGGCCTTCGTCGTTGATCTGCATAGCTCTTCTGTCGGCCCTGTGCAGTAGCTATCCTTTGCTGAATGAGTCGAATCTTCTCGGTAGTCTCTTGTACTAGGTCTGGTCCAAGAAGTGCATTTTCTCCTCTTTCAGTCCAACAAATCGATGAACGGCACGGTCTTCTGTAGAGAGCTTTATATGGCGACATGCCAATGCTGGATTGATAGCTGTTGTTGTATGCAAACTCTATCAATGGTAAGTGCTTTTCCTAGTTTTTCTTGAAGTCCATGAAGCAGGCTCGAAGCATGTCTTCCAGTGTTTAAATTGTATGTTTAGATTGTCCATTGGTCTGCGGGTCAACGGCGGTGCTAAAGCAAAGCTGCATTCCTAAGGCGGCTTGCAAACTCTACCAGAATCATGAGGTGAAACGTGGATCTCGATCTGACACAATGGACAACAAAGTTTCATGAAGATGCATAATTTCTCGAATGTACTTTCGGCTTAAGGTTTCTAGCTTCTCGGAAGTTCAGACTGGTAAGAACTGTGCCGATTTGGTGAGGCGATCTACGATTACCTGGATAGAGCCATGTCCTACTGGTGATCTCAGTAGTCCAGAGACAAAGTCCATGGTAACGTGGTCCCACTTCCACTAAGGTATCTCCAGGGCTTGGAGGGTTCCTCCTGGTCTTTGGTGCTCGGCTTTCACTCGCTGGCAGGTTAGGCATTTGGTTACAAAACTTGTTATATCCTTCTTCATGCTATTCCACTAATAATGCCTCTTCAGATCATGATACTTCTTTATCTACCCGGGGTAGACAGCAAAAAGTGACTGGTGATGCTCTTTTAAGATGTCTCTTCTTAGATTCTCAACATTAGGTACAAAAAGTCATCCTTAGTAGGTCAACTGTCCATGCTTGTTGACTACCCATCCTGGCTTTGATTCCTCAGCAATCAGATGCCTTCGAATAAATTTAAATTCTTGGTCATACTTTTGGGCTTCCACGATCTAGAGACGGAGATTCCTTGTCGCTACTATTAAACAAAAATAACATCCATTCTCTGATTCTAATGGTTGGAGTCAAAATTCGTTATGTGTTCCCATTATGTTCCATTCCCTCGAGGCCATAATGGGAACACTTAACTAATGGGTGATATCCTTGTTTTTCGGCTAAAGGCGTCGGCTACCACGTTAGCTTTGCCTGGGTGATAGGCCAATGCAAACTGGTAGTCCTCTAATTACTTCATCCAACGACATTGTCTTATATTAAGATCCCTTTGGGTGAACAGGTATTTCAAACTTTTATGATCGGTAAAAAGCTCGAACCGCTCTCCATATAGATAATGCATCCATAACTTCAATGCAAACACCACTGCTGCAAGTTCTACGTCGTGGGTGGGGTAATTTTACTCATGAGGTTTTAATTATCTTGACCCGTAAGCTACTACCCTTCCGTTCTACATTAGTAGACATCCTAGGCCATCCTTCGATGCATCACAATACATCGTATACCCAACCTCTCGCTCGGGTATGATCAGAATCGAGGCACTGGTAAATCTTCTCTTGAGCTCTTGAAAAGCTATTTCACACTTATCATTCCATTCAAACTTCACTCCATTCTGCGTTAACCTAGTCATCAGGCGTGCTAATTTCGAGAAATCTTGGACAAATCTCTAGTAATATCCTGCTAGTCTAAGTAAACTATGAATTTTGAAAACTTTCTGAGGTGGCTTCCATTTAAAAATAGCTTCTACATTAGCGGGGTCCACAGCTATTCCCTCCTTAGACACTACGTGTCCCAGAAATTTCACTTCGCATAACCAGAATTCACACTTGCTCACTTTAGCAAAGGGCTACGAATCTCTTAACTTCTGCAAGACAATTCTTAGATGCTGTTCATCTTCTTTCTCAGATCGGGAGTATACAAGGATGTCATCTATGAAGACCACTACAAATTGGTCGAGGTAGGGTTGAAAGAGTTTATTCATCAAACTCATGAAAACTCCTGGGGCATTGGTTAAACCAAAAGGTATGACTACAAACTCGTAATGTCCGTATCAGGTTCTAAAGGCTATCTTCGGTATATCCTCCTCCTTGACTCGAAGCTGGTGATATCCGGAGGAAGGTTCATCTTTGTGAAATAAGATGATCCTCGTAACTGGTCAAAGAGATCATCGATATGGGGCAGGTGATATCAATTCTTGATTGTTACCTTGTTCAACCGAGAGTAGTGGATACAGAGACGTAAGGTTCCATCCTTCTTCCTGGCGAACAATGCTGGTGCTCCCATGGCGACGTAGTAGGGTGAATAAATCCCTTGCAGAGCAGTTCCTGGAGCTGGTTCATTAATTCTTTTATTTCGGCGGGTGTCTTGCGGTGGGCTGCGATCAAAATTGGTGCGGTTCTAGGCTAAAGTTCTATCGTGAACTCGATCTCACGACGCGGGAGTAGTCCAAGTAGTTCTTCGAGAATACATCCTTGTATTCTCACACTACTTTGGGTAACTCGGGGGTTAATGAGATGTTCGTACTAGCAAGTAGACATGCCAATCTCTCTACGAAGTTATTCGATTTATGGTCCTTCACACTACTCGGGGTCAGGATCTCACGTTGTTCTCCTTGAATTCGCACAGTAGTGCCGTCTTCCGCTTGCACCCATATCTTCTTCTATCAGCAGTCGATGATGACATAATGTCTTGATAGCCAGTCCTTTCCATGGATCGCATCGTAGCCATTGAATTGCATGACTCGTAGGTCACAAGTCATAAGGGTATTGGTTATTCATAACGTGCAGGCTCTACAGATAGAGTCTACTAGGGCATGATTTCCTAAAGGTGTGACGACACTTAGGGTTTATTCTAATACGTCGAGTTCTAAGAGTAGGGACTTCATATAGTCAAGAGATATAAAAGAATGTGATGCTCCGAAATCAAACAGTACTTTCACTAAGGTATTAAACAATGCGAACATACCTTGTATGACTTGGTTGTTCTCCATTTCTTCTTCCTGTAGTGCAAAGATGCAGTCTCCCATCGGTCGATTCCCGTTATTATTCCTGGGGTTTCCAGTCTTCGGTCCGTTGCCCAAGCCTCCTTGTGGTCTCTAATTTTTGTTAAACAGTGGTCTTCCTCTTCCATTTTGCAGCTAAGTAGTAGGTCTGGTGACTTGAACCTGTTGTGGGAACCTAGGCTGCTGGGTCTGAGGTTGCCTCCACTGCTAGGGTTGATTACTCGGATACTTTTGAGTGAGGCAGGGGCGCTCATACTTTCTACGTCCTGGTTGGCGACACTCAAAGCACACCGCAGATGTCGTAGGAGGGTCTCTTAGTCATCCTTGTTGGTACTCTCGGTGGTACGGCTTCTTAGGGATAAATGTGTGGTTGCTCCTTACCGATCCTTCGAAGCTGGTATTTCCTTTCTTTTGGTTTCATGTCTTCCTGGAATCTGCCTGGTCTGTCTCGGCCAACAAGGCGGTGCGTATTACCTGGGTGTAGGTGGAAAGCTCTAAGAAAATCACTCTTACTCGTATAGATAGCTCCAAGCCCCATTCGATCTCCCACACCTTAGATTCTTTGTCTAGTACGATGGTCGTGGTAAAATGGCTCAACTCCTCGAAACAGTTCCCATACTATGACACTGTCATTGTCCCTTGATTAAGCTCAAAAAATTCTCAGATCTGTCCTTAACGGAAAGGGGCTGGGAAATATTTCACCAAAAAGAGATTTTTGAACTGCTCCCACGTCAGGGTTGCTACTTCCTGCATGTTGGTGATCATAGTCCACCGATGATCGGCTTCTCCTTCTAGTAGTTAGGCAGTTAAGGCCACTCGATCGGTCTCATCCTGAAGTCCCATTGAGTTGAATAGTTTCTTGACTGCTCTCAACCATTCCTCTACCTCCTTGGCTCTACTCCGCCTCGAAACGTCGGGGTTCGCTGCTTTCCTAGTTTTGACAGAAACTAGGCTCGGTCACGTTCATCTGGGTGGTTGATGCTGGGACCAATTCTCGTAGCACCTGAGCTAGTCAAAGTACCACATCATTGGTGGGTCCATTCGCTTGTCGGTGATTGGGTTGTCTACCCCCCATTCTTGAATAAAAGAAAAAGTGTTTTATGATTCTCAGAGTCATTTTAATCCTTAATTATTTACTATGTTTTGGGATTTTATAGCGTTAAGTTGACGTTTATAGGACTACAAAATAAGATTTTGACATCAAAAGTTTTCATTTCATTTCAACTCATAGTCAGTACAAGTTTGTCAAGGTTCACACAGTACACACATCAACAAGATAAAGGAAAAATACAAGGCCATTGCGCTAATATCTAAACAAACAAATGTGGATAAAAGTGGCAGACAATTGATTCACATTCCCATATCGTCTCGATGATGTTCTAGCAGCGCCGCTGCACCTCAACGTGACAGACGTTATTTGGCCCCATCTGTACTCTATTGGTAATAGCAGTCGGATTCTCTTTGTACGTGTCGGGGTCGTCAAAGTTGATGGCCGAATCATGCGGATTGATAATTTCTCTCTCATCTGTTGGCCTCTGATACTGCATCCATCCTATGGTCAACATATCCCCTAATCATGTCTTAAATCTGTGAGGAAAGTCTAAGCAATAAAGTCTTCGGTTGCATTTCTCGATCAAACGTACGGGTCCTAGGTAGCGTGAAAAAGCCTCTGGTTTTCTCCACATGCACATGTGTTCTGGGTAGATTTGGGCGTACAACCGATCCCCTACATAGAAACCTTGGAACTCCGGCCGATTGTAGTAGATGGCTGTATCCATTACCTCGTCTTCCTCAAACTCGAGAGGAGGTGCCTTCAACTGATTGTATGGGAAGTCAACTGATACTTCTTCTTCTTCGTTGTCATCCTCATCCTCTTCGTCATCGGCATCAAAATCTTCTTCATTCAGTTATTCATCTGCCTCCATCTCATCACCTTCGTCTCCTGGGTTGGCCTGCCATTCCTCTGAAAAAATCTACGCTAAAGGGATGGCGTCGATAGGTTCTTGCTCCTCCATGGGTATCTCTTCCAGGTCCTCTTTTGGCTCTTCCTCGGGATCTGAGTCTTCAGGTTCCGGTGCTGCCTATGGTTCCCCCACTGGTTCTGCATCAGACGCCATCCTATGATGAAAAGATAGACAAAACCCTAAGATAAAGATTTTAAGTTAAAATTTTTAAATGATAAATTGTTAGTACAGACATTCTATAGAGTTTCTACGCTACAAAACTCGCAATCTCCCATTTCCCAAGGCCTAAAGGTTCATTAAACCTAGGCTCTAATACCAACTGTGGCGCCCCGTCCTCCATGCACGTCGGCAAATACATAACTATAAATAAGGGAAATATTCTAGCCGAGCATTCATATTACATATGATAATTACTACATCATTAACGGTTCAGAATTTGTTCGAAATACTTAATGATTACAGTTCTCTAGAAATTTCAACAAGAGTTACAATATGTTCATGGAAAACTGAATAAAAGATCAAAAAGAGAACATCCTACATCTTCAACCGGCACTATTGGGATCTGCTGGCTCTTGCCACTCTCCCTCTTCCCTGAAATCTTCTCCTTCAACGAACCCGCGTTCTTCAAATGGTTCTTCGCCTTCACCTGTGGCACGAATACCATGAGCCAAAGCCTAGAAAAAAATTTCATAAACCGTCTAACAAACTCACAACAAAATATCATACAATACATATAGTATAATATCCAATACAATTTTTAAGGGCAAAAGGATAGGCAATTTATCATTTTCAACTAGACAAGCTGTCACGACACATTTTCATATATGGCGTTCGTGATTGGCCAGTGAGTCAGACCCACCCAAGGCCTCTTTCTTTTACTTTCACATTTTAATTCAAATATAACTTTTATCGATTATAAACAAAAGATACATTCATTCATTTCTATTAAAAGAATAATTTTTATTTATCAAACAACTCCCAGAGCTGCTACATATGTACACACACATAGTTTGTTTACAAAACCTTTTCTAGTACATTCCATTATATATACAAAGCATCTACAAGCAAAATATGGTGACTTCTAGCAACTTCAACTCTATTATGCGTGACCTGAAATGTTAAGATGCAACGTTCGTTAGCGAAACTAATGTGAAATCATAGATATCTGAATTACTAACAATTTCATTATTTGGGAATGTAACGACCTGGTACAAACCCTAATAGTAACAACCCGGCTGATAACAACCCGTGTAAAGACCTAGCTCAAACCCTAAGTGTTAGTGACGAATAGTCCACAAGACCATAGAACACGGAAGGAGTTCAGAACCCTAACTCGAATCGAAATCCCTAGGTGCGGCCCGAAAACCCTAAAAATGTCCAACACACAGGCAGTAAAACCCTAACACCGGAGAATCTCCTAACATTCTAAATTAAGTATATATCATGAAATAAGGAATTAAAAATAAAAAATTATCATAAATAAGGTAAAATGAACGTTTTGCCCCTACTACAGCAAAAAGCCTTAAAAACCAAAATTTTGACATTTGGATACCCTAAATTAAGAATTTAAGTACAATTAAGTGGTAGAAGACAAAATAACATCAATAATACCAAAAATGCCCCTTAGTGGTTGACCACCTTGGGGGATGTGCTAAAAAGTTACTTTTTTACTTCTTTTTAGCTTTAAATGATGAGAAATATTTTAAATGAAGCATTATGATGATCCCAAACTTGTTGACCAAGTAATATACCTAATAATATAGTGTTATAATTCAAAGAAATATAAAAATATTATTATTGAAGATCATACAAAATATTATAAGTTAAAAAGTCATATATTATCAAAAGAGCCTAATTTGATTTAAAAGACTACATCTATTTAATCAATTACTATGAAAACTATGATAAGATATGAAAATAATATATTTCTCATAAACATACAAAAATAATAAGTCTCAGTAGGAAAAGACACCAAAAAGATACATCAAATTAACTTTTAATGCATTTTCTTGCACAATAAGGGCAAGAAACTAAGGCAAACCCTTTGATTGATGGGAGATCAGATTTTTGTACTCCAAGCAGCCATCTAGCTACTTTTACCTTCCCCAAATCTGAATTCTACCCTCCAAGAATTAAATGAACTTAAATCAAAACTCAAATCATATTTATTAAAGTGAAGAAAAAATCTCCTTCAAGGTACTTTTTGTCTCCCATGTGTTCCCTATCATCCTCCTATATAAACGAAGCCAACCACCAGTTTCTCCCCTGCAAAATTTCGTGCAAGTGAGTGAGGGACCAGACCTTCAATTGTTCTTGAAGTATTCTATGAGTTTGAGGAAGAAGAAGGAGGAAGAAGGAAGAAACTGAGGCGAATTTCGAAAGCTAAGTCCAAACCCATCCTCCACCATTCTTTGATCTCTCAAAATAAGTAAGTAAAACCTCTAAACCTTGTATTTTAGATCTCTCAAAATATCCCTCAACCCATCCCTTTAAACCGAAAAGGCGTTGTAGTTAAAAACTTAGGGGCTGTTTTGATTATGAATGATACGAGATGTTGTTGTATATTGTTATCTTTGCGTTTGATGTTCTCTAAGTGTGCTGGAGTCTTGATATTTAAGTGTGAAACACAAGCATGCAAGGAAACAGAACTAAAACATGACATAGCATATGTAGAGGACCTAAACCCTAAGAGGCTTGATTTTCTAGAACTTTGATGTTTTTGGTCAAAGAATTGAAATGCCATAACTCATTGTAGAAAATTTATTTAAGCAAGATTTTTAAGTCCAGAGTTATATTTTTGTGTTATATAACATCCAAAGTTGGTTTGAACTCATTTACATAACCAGAACTCAAAATATTACAATTTTACGAAAGTGTGTCATTTTCTGACCAGTCAACATTACTAACTTGGAGACTCTAGTTTAGAATGAGATCCGAACTTTGGTCAAAACATAAAGTTGTAGAAAGAATCTATATCTATCTTCCCACCAAAAATGAAAACAAAATATTGAGTTTTGTTAGGTTAAAACCCCTTTGAAATTCTCTGTTGATTTTTTATCCCCAAGGAACATTCTGTAACATATTTTTATATATCCTAATACACCTATTTTTAGTGACCTATTTCAACAGTGGTCTGCATGAACATTGTAGCTAACATATTGGAGTATTTTCTGCCCAAAAAGAAGACCTTAAAGCCTCTGGATGATGCCCCAAAACAGTTTCAAACCCTCTGTTCAAAACCAGCTCTGCTGAGTTATGGCGGCTGACAGAACCCACTTTTTAAAATGGTCAAAACGTATAACTTGTTTCAAACAACTACCCATACCTCTAAATATAAAAATTGTAGGGAACTTGTTGAAATAGAACATACGAAAAAATGGTCTCATTTGGACATCAATTGATACCCCAAAACCGTGACCAACAGAAGCTAATTTTTTGTTAAAATCTTGAAGTGCTGAACCGTTTTTACTTAGGATGAAATGTTCACCCCTTTGCCTTAGGATTTGGCCTTAGTGATAAACATGAGACTTGTAAAAATTATTTTTATCTAAAGGGTGTATAAAAATCATAGTTTAATTCCAAGTCTAGATATCTCAAATCTTTGTCACCCCTTTTAATTTAATACTTGGTTTTAGCCTTAAAAGTTGCTAAGTGTGGTTTGAGCACCATTTGTTATGAGACCCTAGTTTTTGTATGATGACTTATTTGAATTAGTTGATTAGTACTTTTAAGAGAATGCATGATGATTTAGAACACATTCTGTCATATTGGAATCATACCTTGAGAATTGTGCTCACATACTTGTACTTTATGCTTTCCGCGTTATACTATAAATCTTGTCATGCTAGTTGACGTCATGCTATAAATAGTCACACTTGAGATCCATATTACACATTATGAGCATTGTGATATGCATCCTGACATGTTGGAGTCCATCTTTGGAAACCGTTGTTGGGATGGGCTATGTTGAGAGTAATCTTCTTAGTTTGAAGTCTAGGGCGTCCCTTATTGCCATTTTTGAAAATGTTTTGGTCTGTACACCCTGGGTGCGTCCCTGCTGTTGGAAATGATTTCGGCTTGTACACCCTGGGTGCGTCCCCGGTGTTGAAAATGATTTTGGACTTCTACACCCTGGGTGTGTCCCCGATGTTGGAAATATTTTGGTTTGTACACCTTCGGTGCGCCCCCGTTGTTATAGAAATGGTTTATAAATATCGTTGGGTACCTTGGGTTTGTCACTAGCATTCTGGTTTCGATAACTTGGACATTGCGTAAGTCAGAGAAAGCCTAATTCGGTTGACTTAATTCCACTGCGGTGGTAAGTCGGAGAGAGCCCAATTATGGCTGTCCTAAATCCCTCATCTTGGTACTTTATATAATGTGAACGTCTCTTGAATTCTCTTAGACGTTGGGTTGACACCGGCGAAGGCATCACGAGTCTTAAGGTGAGACAAACCGCTTGGGTTGAATTCCCCTTGTACACCCTGGCTTTATCCCCGGTGATACAGATTTGGTTTATATACCTTGGGTGCGTCCCCGGTGTAGGAATTGGTTTATTAGATATTGTTGGCCTGGAGTATGGCATGGACCCCACGCCGTTACCATTGAGTAAAATAGCTGTGGCATGAAGCCAGGCGATGTGGCTACTATTCGCAATGAGGCACGATGACGACTTTGGTGATTAAGTCCCATTAAGTTTAATCTAGTTTTTCCCGGCGTGGAATTCCTGTTCTTAGCTGGGTGCATGTTGGGTTGGGCATCTGCATTTTATACACGCATGCTTATTGACTTATTTACTATCCTATCATAAATTTGTCTGCCTCCTTGACTATAAACTATACTGGGTGTTATATGATATGTGTAGCGGTGAATTTTGTGCTGTGAGATTAGTTAGAAGGTTAGAGTGTTTTGCTTCTGGGACATGGCTCATGGCATTCGTGCCACAGATGAGGAGGAGTTCTTGGAGAAAGTCATCTCAGAGGGAGAAGAAGAGTTTGAAGAACAAGGTGAGTCCCAAGAGCACACGAATCCAACTGATGCATTCTGAGGAGTTAAAGCTTCTGCTTTCGTTTTTTTTTTTCAGATTTCTCGTGTTTAGTGTAGTTGACATTTCTTGGTGAAACTGTAATATTTAAGTACTTTGAACGGTTCAGAACTCGTTTATGATGTAATAACTAAGGTATGTAAATATGAATGAATTGCTAGAATATCCCTTTATTTATATTTATGTATGTGCCGACGTGCCTGGAGAACGGGGCGTCACAATTGGTATCCGAGCTTAGGTTTGGTGAACCTTCAGTCCTGGGGTTATGGGAAATCATGCATTCTGTCACATTAAAGCTCTATAGGAGGCGTTGTATTACTAATAATTATCATCTATACATTATAAGAACTAAAATCTTCTACGCCTAAGTCTTGTAGTAAGTCATGTATGGACGTTACTAGGATTGAAAGCAACAAGGAATCTACATGTGAAGGACAGGTATGACCATCGAGATCGAAGATTGGAAATTCATGCAACGAGTTATCTTATTTTAAGGAGGGTAGATAGGAGTACGCACCAGGAGAAGCTTTAGATATCACCTCGAGAGACACCGTTAGAACCCTGTAACTTCTTCCTTATGAATTCTTTTCTCGTTTACCCCAAGCCTTGGTGTCAACATTTTGAAATTCTTTTGTATGTCCTTCCTTCTTATATCATCAGTCCTCAATGGTACCGTCAAGTGTCGTTCGTCTGTAACCTTTATTCACCCAAGTCTTGTTGAGAACCCTATTAGAAATTCAACTCTAGAAAATACCCTTGTCCTCAAAGTTTTCATACCTCGATAATGACCGGTATTCGCATATTAATTTTCCTCTGATTCGAGTCATCGTACCTGAACTAACTCTTCTCTTGAAGAATTCGATATCAATTCTTTGTTAATTACCCGTTCCAAACATTCGACATTGATAACATCTTTTGCCATTGCTCATTTTCTCTCGATTATGAAACCACTGTATGTTGCAGTGATTTTGTGAATTCTTTGTACACTCTTGAAATCCCAACCTAGGAAGTCGACTTGGATGCTTAAATTGAAGTATGTTAGGCCGACGTAACTTCAGGTCAAAGTATCTAGTTAGGCTGCCCCTTTTGACATCTCTTTTATCATAACTTAATTGTACTAGATTAGTTCCGGAGACACTTGTTTAAAGTATTGTTCATTGTCCTCTTCTTATTTCTCCTACATTTGAACCCCAAATAACCACCCAATTTGTGTCAATGGTAATTTCCTTAACCATGGCCATTTGACCTCATCCAACCTATCTTTGAACCACCTGGGTTCCACCCTAAACTATTTTAACCCTGTGCGTGTTTTTGACTGTCGACCTTCAAAACCTTGCCTCATAGATCTATGAGTAATAACGATCGTCTGGATATTACGTCATTAGACCTTAACGCTTCCATGGGAAACTGAGACGATGCACGGAAACCTCCAAAGACCTCTTCAAGCATGAACCAGATTTCTTCTTGATGTCATGACTTAGAATATCTATCAACGTCTGCGTTTAGCAAAGTTTTGAAGATCAAGACTCCCATTTGTAAGAATAGTAAAGTAAGGGCTTATTCACTAACTATATCTTTTCAAAGGTCCCAATAAATATGAACTAGGCCGTCAGCAATCTAAAGTTAGAAACGATAACTTCACACCAAAGGATTCACGACACCACCATATAGTACAATTCAACCTTCTCCAGACTAGTTTATAGCCGACCCACCCATTCGATAAATTGAGAAGTAATAGATTCATACCAGTAGTAAGGAAGTTAAGAATGATGAATCTGGATCACAACAATGAACATGTGGAGCCTGATGAAGAATTAACCATTAAGTCACAATGGATCACATGACTAGATAATTTCCACAACCATATCTTTTATCACGCTCCTTTTACCCTAGAATGACCAACCACCTGAGAAAAACAATCTAGTTATTGGAAGAGATATTCAAACCCAACGTTCTAGTACGTCAAGAACATACAGTAGAGGCCACGAGGAATGGAGCAACCTTTAGAAAGACTAAAGAAAAAAATGGAAGCATATGATTACAAACTTCGTCATCAAGATTATCAATATGACCTCAAAGATCGATAGCTCTTTAGCTAAACAATTCAAGGAATTGGGTGCCAAGGAGTTTGTAGAAATAGTGAGTCTCATTAACGTTGAAGATTGTTTGAACGGTGGAGTGCGTATTTTAGACAGATCGATTTATTCACATGGTAGGTTCTTAAAGTATTAGTTTATATTTGTTTGGCATCTAGACTCTGTAACCTTTATGGAGTGGTATTCGGCCTTCGTTATGGTATCGATGTGAGTCGCAAGGAAGTTTCTTTCGAAAAACCTTTTGTGATGTGACCTGTTAGAGAAAGTTTGTTTAAATTGGTGAGTAGACATTGCTA
>JAUMHN010041722.1:0-28411 GCA_032360265.1 Heliamphora ciliata | reverse complement strand
CCCAAAGTGGACAATATCGTTGCCATGTGAAGGGTCGGGGTGTTACAGATGGTATCAGAGCCGACTCTCCTCACCTCCAAGTGTGGGCCCCTGCCGTCTCGCGTGACACGTGGGCAACCTATTGAGTGAGCGGGTCAATAAGGACTGGCAGGCTACTGGACCTGGCAGGCTGCTACTGCATGGGGACGTGCAGCCTTAAAAGGGGTAGATTGTGATATCCTGGTATCCCACATCGGAAAGGGAGAGAGAGTTCCTAGGCTATAAAAGAAAAATATTAGGCCCTTACATTCAACGAAACCTTTTCTCAGGTGGTAGAGACCCTAGTAGAACTCCGCGGTTAAGTGTGCTTAGTCGAGAGCAATGCAAGGATGGGTGACCCCCTGGGAAGAACAAAACCGTGAGGGCTTTGCCCAAAGCGGACAATATCATTGCCATGTGAAGGGTCGGGGTGTTACAGTACTGCTTGCACACAGAAGATCAGATTGTAGGTTCTTACAGAATATAAGTTTTATATTCACAGTTTAGATAGAAATGGACAGACCATCGATACGACTGTGACACAGAATTTTAGTAGGCTTGTTTTGATTACGAGAAACAGATAATAGCGTCGTCTATTGTTCCGACTCTCTGTGCCAGTACACTTTGTGTGTATTGAATAGGACATTTTGAGTAATTAATTTTATACTGACTATATAAATTAATTTACACCCCAATATTATTATGAATAGTGCTTATCCTTTTAATCTGAAAATAATTATTAATTTGCATATATATAATATTTTTTGTTTTGATTCATTAGAGGGTGCGATCTTATATAGGTCTATATTGTTGGTGAGTTGGATAGCGGTATTATTTATATGTCGAATATTAATTATTGACAGAATTCACATCCTGAAAGATCGAGATTGACGATAGCTCCTTAAGGAAGAATATAAGTTTTGACCGAACCAAACCCTGCAGGTGGATTTGATTATCTGGCTGTTAAATAAGTTAAGTAGAAGGGTTTAAGAAATATCAGAATGCCAATTAAATTAAATTATCAGTAATTAAATTTAATTGGTGGGTATCAGGAATCTTAACGTGGGGAGAAATGGTAAGCATTTAATAACAGGAGCTCAATACAAGATGGTCTTAAAATTATGGGTTAGAGTGCAATTATAGTTCTTTAGTGGTGCGAACTGTAATTCAGTATTTTATAGAAATGACAGAAATCGATGCTGATTTTTCATAATTGCAGATACCATTATGAGGTTTGCTTATTACAAAAACCGCTAATATGAGTTTGTGGTCTACTAGATGTCTTACTCATAATTACTCCATAGGTCCCTACTAAAACCCTATAAATATACGGGTAGGTTGAACTAGTTTCATAACTTGTCTTTAAGACTAAAACTGTCCAGGTTCTGCCGGTACGAGTTTTCAAAGGATTATAGCTCACACTATATCTGAAAATTGCATAAGAAAATATAGTAGAAGATCTAACAGGGCTTCAACTTTGATTCAAATCATAGTTGATGATTCGACAGGTGAAAAGGTATTCTTCTAAATTAACTTCGGATGCACAAATTTTATTTTGATCGTTCGTCATCAAAAAATTTATCTAGAGCCTGTTTTGACATTTGCCTGTCAAGTTAATTTTTTTAGATAATTGTTTGTAAAAATAAAGATTTTGACAGTTTTACCTCCAGCAATTAATATTAAAGCCATTTTATTTTTTGCTTACGATTATCGATACTGGGTAGTTTTTTAACTGTGCTAATTATTATTTTGCAGACGTTCTAATTTCGATTTTATGATCGTTATTTATTATTCATGTTTGATTTAATGGTGTGAATAATGATTATTTTTTTTAATCACAGGGGTTGACCGTGATAGATCGAATGTGAGCCTTTGGAACATAAGATAGATATAATAGTTAGTTTTTATTTTTAAAATATTTATTTAGATTATTTAAGAACAAGTTAATTATATCCAAGAATACAAAGAACGGCGGCGTTACCGGTGGTGATTCGAGTTTTAACGGGCCACGGATCACGATAAGTTTTTTAATGGTTTTAAATGATCATTTTCTGGTAAATTTTTTTTATAGTATTTATGAATAAAAAAATAGCATAAAAAATAAGTCAAAAACAACGAGAAAAAATCACCAAAACAGCCCGGTTCCAGCGGCATTGCCGGCAGCGATTTGGCAACAATTTTTACGATTTTTGGGGTCATTTTGGGACGACTTTTTGGATAATTTTTTAAACATAAAATAGCAATAAAACATGCCTGAAAGTACTGTCAAAAATTTTAAAAAAAAATTAGGCCAAAATCACAACCCAAATAGGCGACAAACAGGCTGACAGCGGCAGTGGCTTCTAGGCAGTTTTTCGAATAGTTTTTTGAGCTATTTTTGAGCAAAAATTTTAATGGAAAGATTTTTCTTTTCAAGAGCTTTTCAACAGTATAAAGTACGTTGAAAACGGAGTTCGAAAAGATGTTGAAAAAGCTTCGGGAAGTTGGCGGGTCCCAGTGGCGGCGGCGCACAGGAGCGGTGACAGTCTATTCCAGGCAATTTTTTGGCATTTTTCCAAGTTGTTTTTTAGAAGATTTTTTCCATAAAAAATAGTATTTTTCAAGAGCTTTTCAACAGTATAAAGTACGTCGAAAATGGAGTTCGGAAAGGGGTCGAAAAAGCCTCGAGAAGTTGGCGATTCCAGGTGGCGGCGCATAGGAGCGGCAGCAGTCTATTCCAGGAGATTTCTTGGCATTTTTGAGTATATTTTCCATAGAAAAATAGTACTTTTCGTGAGCATTCTTTCAGTATAAAGTACGTCGAAAACGAAGTTCGGGAAGAGGTAAAAAAAGCCTCAGAAAGTTGGCGGTTCCAGGCGGCGGCGCTGTGGTGCGGCCGCAGCAGTTTCAGGCTATTTTTTTAGCCTTTTTTTGGGCATTTTTCTAGAACATTTTTTGAAAAAAAAATCTCATATTTTGAGAGCTTTTCAACGGTATAAAACTCATCAGAAACATAACTCGGATGAGGCGACGACTAGGGCGGCGACGGTGGTGGCTGGTGGTGGCCGACGGTTTCTCTCTCCCAAGGTTATTTTGTGTTGATTTTCTGATATATATGAGACTAATATGATATATCAGTATATATTAGATAGTATTAGAAAAATCTGATGCAATTAGAGAACTGAATCAAAGGCGAACATGAATTGAAACAGCTGATTTTCTTAAGGTGACTGAAACACCTTAGTGTTTCACTTGGATCATAAAACTGGGATATATGTATATCATGTTTATATATATATGAACTGTGTGGATGACTGTATATCTATTTTATTTATCTTGTTAATTTAATTAATTCAAAAATTCTATTTTAATTAAAATATTTTGTAATAGAAAATAAAATTAAGTTATGTTTTTTTAATTAATTAATTTTAATTAATTAAAAAAGCTTTAGATATTTTACTTTTTACAAAATATCACATTTAAGATGATATTTCATAAAATTAGATATTTTGAAAAACGTGAAAATTAATTTCAAATTTTGAATTAATTAAATAAAAAAAATATTTAATCGAAATAAATTATTATCTTTCAAAAAATATGGAACGAAAAATAAAATAAATAAATACCTTTAATTACTATCTTAGCTGAAAAGTTAAAGAAAAAATTGTATATTTATTAAATTTTATTTGTTACATATTTAAACACGAAAAGATAGTTTGAAAAATCAAAATATTTAGAATCGTGCACACCAAAAGATATTTGATTCTTTTAGATCGTTTAGTTTTCAAAATTAATAAATTTATTTTAATTAAACGAATTTTTATAACCCTAAAAAATGTTTTAAAAATCTAAGTGGGAGAGAGAATTTATTCACAGATAAATCCCGCGGTCTCCATCACCAGTTTATAGGTAATGCAATTAAACCCTGCGTGTCGACAGTAAGGCCTTCCTTCCCAACGGACAGATTAATTGCGGTATTATCAGCATAAACCTCCTTTATGGATAATTCGGGATAATTGTTAATATGGATCATTTTTCTAACTGAAGGGTTCATTGCGAAACAATTGTTTGGGATTAGGTGATGGTTAGTACTTAGCTATATATAATAGTATCTTCTCCAACTGAGTCACTATTATTATATACTAGATCAAAACTATGTCAGTTATTTAATTTTACTTGGCAGGGTCAGTTGCCTAGATAGTAAAATTAAAAGAAATTGGCATGTCTGGTCTTATGAAGGATAATAGACGTCCTCCTAACGAGACATGCTATTTTCAGGTTATCAAGCTGCTGGCGAATTAATTTTAAAATGGTAGAGGGAACCAAATTAAAATGAATTCAAAGTTTAACTCATCGTAATTAATGATTTTTTTTAATTATGCGATTTTCAAGATTAAAATGGCATTAAACCCACTCGCTTTAATACTCAAACAAAATAAACTTACAGGACCAAATTTTGTTGACTGAAAAAGTAACTTGGATATAATTTTAACTACCAATGGTATTTTTTCAATACTAAAAAATGTGTCCGTTTCAGAAAAAAGTTCTTCCTCTGGGTCGAAAAGCATGAAGAAAAAAAAAGTTCAGAAACAGAGATACACAATTTCTAGGGCAGTTAGTGGGCCACGAAATGATGTGAAAAAGCCGAGAGGCAGATTTTTTCACTACAACCAGATACAACATTGGAAAAAGTTATGTCTAGTAATTCTCAGAAGGCAGAACATATAGGGTAATTTCTGTACACAAGTTATGGAAACATATTTAGCGGTGTTATCTACCAGTATCTGGTGTGTAGATACAGGAGCCATTAATCATGTCTGCAATTCATTGAAGGCGTTCTAGAAAACTCGTTAACTTAGTGATGGAGAGATTTACCTACATATAGGCAATAATACAATGATAACAGCAGTTGCAGTAGAAAATGTCACCCTCAGTTTTGATAGAGATTGGGTTTTAATATTGAGAGATTGTCTTTATGTACCTGCTATTAGAAGGTACTTAGTTTTCGTTTCTAGATTGGTAAAAGACAGATATTTAGTTTATTTTAATAACTCTGTGATTATTAACAATAATAAACGGGCTATCTGTTATAGTACATTGATGGATGATCTTTATATTATTACTCCAATCTTTCCTACACTGCAACTGACCGAAATGAATAACACATCTAATTTATCATATAAGAGAAAGTTTACTTCTTTAATGAACCAAATGTTTCTTTGGCACTTACGCTTGAGTCATATTAATCTAAAAAGAAAAAACAGACTGATAGCAAAGGAACTTTTGAGTTCATTGAAATTGGAGGCACTTCTAGTCTATGAATCTTATTTAGAAGGTAAAATGATCAAGAGGCTCTTTTCGGCCAAAGGCTATAGAGCTAAAGAACCATTTGAGTAGGTTCATTTTGATGTGTGTGGTCCTATGACAATCCGGACTAGAGGTGGCTTTGAGTACTTCATCAGTTTCATTGATGACTACTCATGGTATGAATACATTTACCTGATGCACTATAAGTCTGAATGCTTTGAGAAATTTAAAGAATTCAAGGCAGAGGTAGAGAAGCATCTGAGTAAAAGTATCAAATTACTACGATTCGACCGTGGTGGAGAATACCTTTTTAGAGAGTTTAAGGACTACTTGTTATCAGAGGGGATTACATCCCAGTTAACTGCACCTAGCACTCTACAGCAGAATGGTGTAGCAGAAAAAAAAATAAGACTCTTATGGAGATGATAAGGTCCATGATGGGTTATTCAGGTTTACCCAATTCGTTTTGGGAACTCGCTTTAGAGACAACAACTTACATTATGAACATGGTACCTTCTAAGTCAGTACCTTCTACTCTTATAGAATTATGGACCAGGCGAAAGCCTAGTCATAAACACATTTAGATTTGGGGGTATCCAGCACTTGTGTTGAAAGGAAACATGGTTAAGTTGGAACCAAGAACAGAAGTCTATTTCTTTGTGGGGTATCTCAAGGGAACGAAGGGTGGTCTATTTTATAATCCTAAGGATCATAAGGTTATTGTTAGCACCAATACCCGATTCTTGGAAGAGAATTATATTACGGATCATAGGCCCAAAAATAATATTGTTCTGGAAGAACTGAGTGGAAATACCAGTAGAACGAAAAAATAAAGTACTAATATTCCATTACCTCATCGTAGTGGGAGGACTATCAGGACAGGTGCAAATCAAGAATAAGGTGCTGATGCACAGGGTTCAGATTCTGCACAACGTATTACTGCTAGTATACAGACACAGGTAGTGCCTCGTCGTAGTGGGAGGGTTGTTCATCAACCTGATTGGTATATGTTCTTGGGAGAGTCTTTTGATAAGATCCTGACAGAACTAGATACCGAGCCCCGTAACTACAATAAAGCACTTCAAGACAAAGATGGAGATCTTTGGCAAAGGGCTATGAATTCAGAGATGGAATTTATGTATTCCAATCTGGTCTGGAAACTTGTAGAACCACCCGAATGAATAAAATCCATTGGATACAAGTGGTTCTACAAGAGGAAGAGAGGAGCAGACAGAAAGGTTAAAACTTTCAAAACAAGGCTTGTTACTAAAGGTTCACTTAGAAAAAATGGATCGATTATGAGAAAAAATTTTCTTCGATAGTCATGCTTAAGTCTATCCGGATTCTCTTATCCATTGCTATTCATTTCGACTATGAAATAGAATAAATGTATGTCAAGACAGCATTCCTTAACAAAAGACTTGATGAGTGTGTCTATATGATACAAGCAGACGGATTCATTGCAAAGGGCCAAGAACACATGTTGTGTAAGCTTAGGAGATCCATTTATGGACTTAAGAAGGCATCAAGGTCTTGAAACACTCGGTTTGATCAAGCCATTAAGTCTTATGGTTTTGATCAAAGTCCGAATGAGTCTTGCATGTACAAGAAGCGTGACGGAAGCGTGGTGATCATCCTAGTACTTTATGTAGATGATATCTTGCTTATCGAAAATGATGTGGGGACATTATCTATGATTAAAGTACGGTTATCTGGGCAGTTCGATGTAAAAGACTTGGGAGAAGCCAGTCACATCCTTAGAATCAAGCTTGTGCGAGATCGAAAACAAAGGATGTTGGGCTTATCACAAGTACAGTATATCGATGATATCCTTGCTCATTTTAGCATGCAAGATTCCAAGAAAGGGTTTCTCCCTTTCAAGCATGGAATTACTTTATCTAAGGATCAATGTCCTAAGATACCTGATGAGATAGAGAAGATGAAGGCGGCTCCTTATGCTTAGGCAGTAGGAAGCCTCATGTATGCTATGCTTTGCACTAGACTCAACATCTGCTTTGCCGTTGGCATGGTTAGAAGATATCAGTCTTAACACAAGGAAGGAGCATTGGACTACGGTAAAAAATATAATCAAGTACCTAAAAATGACTGAGGATTATATATTGGTTTACCAGGCAGATAGTCTAGTGCCTTTGGGTTACACAGACTCAGATTTTTAATCAGACATAGAGCTTACATTATGAGACAACCTTGCAGATCATTTACAAAGAGCTTACCAGCTAAAATTTTTGATAGTCATGTAGAGAGCATGGGAGTTAAATGTATGGCAGTATGATTTTAAGTATTAGTGAGAGATTGTTATGGTTGGTATACTGAAAATCATATTTTTAGTATTTAATTTTATTTTAATAAAATTAATTTTATATTTTATATGTATTATTTTTTTAATGTTATATATGGATATCCGATATTCTGTATAATATTTAATGTGGTGTGTAGAGTACGGCTTGCACACAGAAGATCAGATTTTAAGTTCTTGTATAATATAAGTTTTATGTTCACAGTTTAGATAAAAATAGGCATACCATCGTATGATTGTGGCACAGAATTTTAATAGACTTGTCTTGATTACAGAAAACAGATAATAGCACCGTCTATTGTTCCGACTCTCTGTGCCAGTACATTTTGTGTGTATTGAACGGAACATTTGGGATAATTAATTTTATACTGACTATATAAATTAATTCACATCCTAAGGTTATTATGAATAGTATTTATCCTCTTAATCCTAAAATAATTATTAATTTGCATATATTTAATATTCGTTGTTTTGATTCATTAAAGGGTGCGATCTTATATGGGTCTATATTGCCAGTGAGTTGGATAGCGATATTATTTATATGACGAATATTAATTATTGACGAAATTCACGTCTTGAAAGATCAGGATTGACGGCACCCCCTTAAGGAAGCTTATAAGTTTTGATCGGGCCAAACCCTGCAGGTGGATTTGATTATCCAGTGGTCAAATAAATTAAGCAGAAGGGTTTAAGAAAAATATCAAGATGTCGATTAAATTAAATTGTCAGTAATTAAGTTTAATTGGCGGGTATCGGGAATCTTAACGTAGGGAGAAACAGTAAGTATTTAATAACAGGAGCTCAATACAAGATAGTCTTGAGAATATGGGTCAGAGTGCAATTATAGTTCTTTAGTGGTATGAACTGTAATTCAGTGTTTTATAAAAATTACAGAAACCGCTGTAGGTTTTCCATAATTACAGATACCGCTATGAAGTTTGCTTAATTGCGAAAATAACTAATACGTGTCTGTGTTCCACTAGAAGTCTTACTCATAATTACTCCCCAAGTCCCTGCTGTAGCCCTATAAATATGCGGGTAGGCTGAACCAGTCTCATAACTTGTCTTCAAAACTAAAGCTGCCCAGATTTTGCCGGTACGAGTTCTCAGAGAATTATAGCTCACACTATATCCGGGAATCGCATAATGGGAATACAGTAGAAGATTTAACAGGAGCTTCAACTTGGATTCAAATCATAATTGAAGATTCGACCGGTAAAAAGGTATTCTTCTAAATTAATTTCAGATGCACGAGTTTTATTTTGATCGTTCATCATCAAAAGTTTAATTTGGAGTCCGTTTTGGCGTTTATCTGTCTAGTTAATTTTTTCAGATAATCATTTGTAAAAATAAAGATTTTGGCAGTTTTGCCTCCAACACTATCAACCTGGATTCTGTCTTACTGGGAACGCATGCTCTATTTGCTATGATTGCAGATGTCCAAGCAATGCTCCAACTGGAGAGAACGAAGAGACGATTGCCATCCCTACCAGATCTGAACATTCAGCTGCCTTATCCGTTGTACTTATTGACAGTACCATACCTAGAGGGGTATGTGGTTGCAAAGCTTGTAAAGTTCGACAAAAGAAAAGGGATTGTAAGAGAACATGTTGTAAGGTTCGTAGAGACGCTGGGGGTATATAGTAGAGATCATACACTTTGTCTACGCGAGTTTTCAAAATCTATAACAGAGAGGGCATACAACTGGTACGTCAATCTCGCGCAATGATCGGTTCTCACTTTGGAGGATATGATAAACGAGTTTCACACGAAGTTCTTTCAAATACACGAGAAAGTAACAACGCTCACTCTAGTTTGAGAAATGTAAAGGCTGCGAGATGACCTGCTCGAGTATGTCAAAAGGTTCCATTTTTTTGCTGCTGAATGTCATAACTCGGTTAGTGAGTTCCACATGTTATATACGTGTGTCTAGGGAATTCTACGAGAGTATAGAGATGATCTCATTAACCTTGACTTACCCAATTTCTCGGTCCTAATTGAAGCAACCCAAAACGTTCGTAATACTATCAAGCCACCAGTCGACTGAGCTCCTTCCACAGTGATAGAGCATTAGTCTTTATAGCCTTTTGTAGACTTAAAGAAGGAAAAGGAAGAGAAAACAAAATGGCCAAGAGAAAGGCTTATAGAGAAGGATGGTGTGACCGTTCGAATGCTCAAAGTAATGGCGCTAACCTTTGGCCGAGGAAGACGAGGAGTCAGAACGACTAGGTAATAGGTGAACGCGCACGATATTATATATATAGCACGCACCTATGGGGCAAAATGTAAGTGAATCGTCGCCTAATAACATATAAATTTTGAATAATAAATACATAAATAATTTGGGGCCGAGCCACTTGGACAGGTAGCTTGAATAAGCTAATATTATGAGAAAGAATGGGTATGGCATTTGAGCTTCTCAAAACAAATAACCGAACCACTCGGGTACGATCAAGCAACTCGGGTACGACCAAGATGCTCGAGTACGGTCGAGCTATTCAGGTACAACCGAGCTACTCGGGTACGCCTGAGCTACTCGGGCGCGATTGACCCATTCTTGTACATTTTACCCACTCGGATACGGTTGACTCACTTGGCAGTTGAGCGACTCAGCTCCTTTTACTCGAACGAGTGGTTCAACCTACGTGATATCTCAGGTTGTTCGAGCACAGAACTCTCTTTTGGTGACCAGAATTATTTTTTTTTCCTAACTACATGATTTAAATAGATATTGACATAGCACAAACTATGCAGCCATAACACAGACTTTGGTATATGTATGTGCAGAGACTATGCAGTTACAACAAGAAAACATAGCCAGACTATGTAAACGTAGCTCTAAATACAAATGAAAATATATCATAACACATAATATGAAGCGTAGCACAAGCTATGAAATTATATGGCCATGGCATAGAGCATGAAAAAAGCACAGACTGTGAGTGTAACTTTGACTACATGATTATGATAATATAGCACATACTATGTGGCTAAAAAATGACAAAATAGTCGAAATGATATAGCACAAACTATATGATCATAGATTCCCATGAGAATCGAAAGAATGTCACTACAACAAAAATTGCTTTTCCCAGCATTTTTTTTGGACATTTAAAAAATATGCGAGCAAAAATACTTACTACTGGCGTTTACTATGTATTTCCATTTTTATGTATTGTAATTGTGGCATTTTCTCAAAAGTTTCGGGAATAACTTGATTAAACTACGTCACTTTGATGTCCGACGGTGGAATAGAGAAGGTCATAAATTTTATCAGCGATTATTGAAGCATTACCCGTGGTTTTTGAAACTGTCGTAAAAAATAAAAATAAAATGACGTACTCAATATTTTCAAATCCCACCTACTTCCATATTCTTTTTCCCTCCCCTTCTCGGCCGTTGTTTCCTTTTATTTCCCTGGCCCCTTTGTCTTGTGCCCTAGCTCTGTGACTAATATTGTCTCTTTCAGGCAACTTAATCTACTCCTTCGGAGACTAATCTTCTTCGTCTCGACAGCTAATCTTCTCCTTCTCCATCTCCTTCTCCGGCAGCTAATCTTCTTCCTCTCCGGCAACTAATCTTGTCCATCTCCGATGGCTCAATCCCTCAAGTTGTGGCATTGATTTGGGCACTTGCTAGCTCTCTCTCTCTCTCTCTTGGTATATAACACTCCCATTTGTATTTTTTTTTTCTTTTTAAGAAATAGCCTTGATTCTTTCTTATTTATTCAGCTTAGCATTGCCAACCAACTTGCAAAACTGAACTAAATTGACTACTACAATCGAAAACAAACCACTTAGGTTTTTTGTTTCAATTGGTCGACTACGGTTTCATTAAACATTGAACCAAATTTTTGTACTTATATGATTCTTTATGATTTTGATGACCGTACGTAATTTGTTTTACTACTTGGGGCCCCAATCACTTAGAATGTTCATGGTGCACCAGCAACATTCTTTCCCAGTTCGGTTCAATATTTGTATTTTGTGTTGTTTGATGAAATCATATATGTAGAGTTACCTTATTCTAGAGTTTGGGCAGTGAAAAAGGAATGGGAGGGTAAGGGATGGCTGCAGGGTTCCTCATTTAAAATAATAATCTATCTGATTATTTTATTTTTCTTATTTTTTGTATTTATTTGGTCAAATTATTATATTTTTTAACTCTTTTGATTGAAATGAGTCGAAAAAAATAAAAATTTTAACCAAATTATGAAAAAAAGAACTAAAAAAATAAAAGAAGTTGATAAGTTATATTTTACATTGTTAATTTTTTTATTGATTTTTTTTAATCTTGTGGTCAAATGTTTTTACTTTTCTAATTTCTCTAATTAAGACAATCCAAAAAAACTAAAATAAAAACTAATTAAATAAATAAATAAAATCTCAAAATCTATTCCAACCTGGTCATAACTTGGTAGATATAGATTGATGAAGACTTTTAAAGAGGCTGATAAATATTATTTGTCGTAACACTATTTGTTGTGATGCTAATTACTTGTTATTAGTTGAAGTGACTTCCTAAATGTTCATCCCCATAACTTTAATTGCAGATAAAGACGATCCATTTCCTCCCACTTTCACATTTTCTAAATTCTCTTCTTTCACATTTTCTAAATTCTCTTCTTTGGCCTCTTCAGAGTTGAATTGCAAAAACACTATCATTGATAAGAGTTGGATAAATTTGAATAGGATGGATGTAAGATACATACAAAAGATTATAAATTTTATGGAATTTTCATGTAAGAACATTCTTAATGGGGCAATAGATACAATAAAATAGCATCTTGTTGTGGACGGGTTTAATCCAAGTTACACGATTGGATTTTTCATGGAGAAGAATTGGAATCTATGGAGTGTAATATTGAAAATGGTGGGCCAAGTAATTCAGATGGGCAAGATGAGATGCAAGAAATGTTGCAAGATGCATTTGGAGTTTTTTCGACAAACCCTAGTGATGATATGGGTGCTAATAATTTGCCTTGGAATGGTGTGAATGGTCCAAATGAAGATACTGCTAAGTTTTTCAAGTTGTTGAAAGAAGCTGAGCAAGAGTTATACTCAGGATGTAAAAAAATTTCAATACTTTCATTTCTTGTTAGATTAATGCACACAAAGTGCCTTAGTAGGTGGAGTAATAAGTCTTTTACAATGTTACTTAAGTTGTTAAAAGTTGTTCTTCCTGACGGTGAAATATTGCCAAATTCTTTTGGAGCAAGTAGGAAACTATTGGGGCTATTGGGCCTTGATTACCAGAAGGTTCATGCATGTCCGAGAGATTGTATGTTGTACTGGGGAGAAGATTCTGAATGCGTTGATTGCAAAGTTGGTCATAAGTCTAGATACAAGCAATTTGAGGAGCAATCAAATGGGACTAACAAAGAAAGTGAAAATATTTCTCAAAAAAATGTAAGGTACTTCCCATTAATACCTAGATTGAAAACATTATTCATATCTTCTAAAATTGCTACTTTAATGAAATGGTATGCAGAGAATCGTGCTTTTGATGGGATGTTGAGGCATCCAGTTGATTCGATGTTTTGGAAACATCTTGACCATATATATCCTGATTTTGATCGTGATCCTCATAATGTTAGGCTTGGGTTAGCAGCTGATGGTTTCAGCCTATTTCGTACAATGAAACATTTGTCACAGTATGTAGCCCGTTGTTGTGATGGTATACAATTTACTGTCTTGGTTGTGTATGAAACAACCTTACATGAAGCTATCATTGGCCATTGATGGTCCAAAGGCACCTAAAAATGATATTGATGTATACTTGAGACTCATCGTGGATGAGTTGAAAGAGTTATGGAATAAAGGTATTGAAACTTATCATGCAGCAAGTAATGAGATTTCAAAATGCATGCGTTATTGTTGTAGACAGTTAATGATTTTCCCGCATATGCTAACTTGTTAGGTTGGAGCACAAAAGGTCGTTTAGCTTGTCCTTACTATCTTGTTAACACCCATTCACATCAATTGGTTCATGGAAAAAATATGTGTTATTTGGGCCATCGCGGATAGTTGGATAGACAACACAAATTTTGATATGACCCCATGTCTTTTGATGGAACAACCGAATTAGACTCGTGTCCAACACGATTATTTGGCTTGAGTTATTAGCTATGTTTCCAACAAACTTTGTGAATACATTTGAAAAGCAAGATGAAGATGATCGGCATGTTAGGAAGGAAAGGTGGGCATATGAGAAAGATGACGATGGGAATACTACTTTACAATTGGAAGAAGAAGAGTATTTTTTTTGAGCTACCATATTGGGAGGAAAATTTGATTAGACATAATCTCGATGTGATGCATATTGAGAAAAATGTTTGTGATAATGTGTTATGAACGATATTAAATGTTGATGAAAAAGGAAAAGACAACTTAAATGCGCGTCTTGACCTTAAAGAAATGGGCATTCAAAAAGCATTAGACCTCTAAAATCGAGGTGGTAATAAATTATGTTTCCTTCACACATGTTTTGTCATGACCCATTTTCATATATGACATCTGTGACCGGCCAGTGAGTCCAAAACCTACCAAAGGCCACTTTCTCTCTTTATTTTCCATTCTGTATTTTGAATTTTGCCAACTGATTTTTTTTTTATTTAAACAACCTCTTTCTAGTCATTCCAATTTTGGAACAAAAGTAAATCATTCATTGAAGATGAATCACTTCCATTAAATATTCCCAGTGATCTCATTTCAAAATCCTCAAGAGCTTGCTAACTGTGTGTTCAACGTTTAAACAACATGACTAGATACAAGAGTTGAAGTGCAATAATTACAGAACTTGAAATAAAACTATGAATAAATTAAACTATCTTTTCCCTGTTATCAGTCCCTCTATGCATTCAAGCATCATATGAAAATGTTTAACTTCCATTAGCAATGCTAGTGTGAATTCAATATTATTTGAACTATTAATTATTACACAGTGTTAGAATATTATATTTCAAATGGTTCTGCCAGTTATTTAGTAGGGAGCGACACCAGAATTTATACAGTGGATATGATTATTTCGTATAGCCACCTGACTATGGCTCAAGTCTTATTACCTCGCCTCGCTGGTACGCTTAACATTCCCCAAGAACCAAGATGCTATTTAACCAATCATTCTTTCATGCATTATTTTCATTCATTTTCATTCAATTATTAAAACCATTTTTCGTTCTTTAACAGCATATCATATCAAGCATTCACGTGGAATAAAGACTAATTCAGATACCAGAGACTCACCCAGTCTAGCAGGATTTAATTGTGATTGTCTCGAAATTTCAAATCTAAATAACATGTTAAAACAACAGTTAGATAGGATTCTATGTTTTAATTATTATATTTTCATAATTTTCTTAATTTTGTATTCATTTTGAATTAGCTGTCTATTTATCACTAACATTTTTATTATTTAAAAATATTTTATCAACATCTAACTCCCAACAACACTTAAGTTAATTGCTAATTTATTATTTTTTTTTTCTCAATTGTATCTGTAGACGGTTAAAACGAACAATACGATTCAAGTACATGACTCGAGTAAGTGGCTCAATTGAATGGGTCGAGTGATTGACTCGGACTGTTTGATAATAGTAAACAAGTTGACTAAGTCGTTGAACGACTAACTATTAAGATGCTCAAATGATCAATTGAGAACCAAATGACCTGATAACCGAGTGACTCGGTAGCTAAGTAACTCGAAGGGCGAATAACTGAGTCGAAGCAAATTAGAAGGGAGTAGTTTGATTAGTGGACTTATGTACCGCAAGAATCGAATGGCTTGGAAATCACGAACAACTTAATAGAAGTGATGGGAAGACGAACTGTTGAAGAACTAATGGCTCGACGGGTTTGAGCATCTCGAGCAAGGAAGGCCGAGTAACTCATATTGGAGTCGCTCGACTCTAAGCCACTCGAGTAAGTTGTATTTGCCTCAGTGCATAAAGACACTTATATTATGTGGCATTCAGAATACTCGAGCCCAACAATGGCGACTTGCTCGAGCCACAAAGATTCGAGTCAATGAGGTCGTTGCCTAGTATAACCATTTACTGCGTTGAGCCATGTTACATTTCATAGCATAGACTATGAAATGTAGCTCCGACTACAGACAAAGACATTTCACAGCACAGACTGTGAAGCATAGCACAGACTTTGACTGTAGCTTTGACTACTTGACTATATTTCCATGGCATAAACCACGAAGACAGCACAGATTGTACTATTACCATGGCAAGGGCTATGATGCATTGCACGGACTATGACAGTAGTTCTGACTACTTAACTATACTTCCATGGCACATACCATGGAGACAGTGCAGACTGTATTATTGCCACGACACAGGTCATGAAGGAAGCACAGACTGTAACGTAGCTCTGACTACCTAATCATAACAACATAGCATCGACTATATGGTTCAGCACAAACTGAACGAAGCCAAGATATATAGCACAGACTATGTCAACATAGATTCCTCTGAGAATCGAAAGACCGTCCTAGAGACAATGAAGACAATGATAATACAATTCTGCACGAGATATTGGGAGACATGTGGTTTGGTGGCTAAGAAAAAGGATTTGTCGAGCTACGGGACCTACCCACTCGAGTCACTTGAGTGACCCCGAGTCACACAACGAGAGTGGATCAGGTACTTAACACGAGTGGGTCGGGTACCCACGTGACACCTTGTGGCTGACCTAGTTGAGTTGGAGTAGAACACTACTTGGTTGATTTTTTTGGATAAAATCTCTTGATTCTTCGATATCGTCATTCATGATCCGATTCTATCTTTTGAAAGAGTCCTATCTAAACCCCAAAATAGCTCCTATGAGTGCTATAAATAGGAGGGATGGTCATACTTTCAGATCGATCAGACTTGATAGCTAGATACGTTGTTCATACTGCTGTTATTCCATACTCAATTAGCCTTCTCCTTCACCCAACCTTGTCTCTCTCCATTCCGTGCTTCTAATCACTCTGTATATTTTACCTTTCTAGTTATTCTTTGTTTATTCATTCTAAAAGAACCCTACATTCTTTGGTGATTCCATTTGGGAGGTGAATTTGTGAATGGTCAGTACTCGGAGTGGACTACACACAACACCGAAAATAGCCATGTCAGAAGGTCATTCTCACAGTAATGAACATAACGGTATGCCTATGGAGGAGCAGAAGGATCGAACCAACAATCGTGATGATCTGTTCCTAGACGCTTTACAAACCATTCAGGACGGTCAGACTAGTATTCACAACACGATAGTCGGCCTAACCAATTCCCTCTTAGACGCAGTAGCTAACGCCAACTGGGTCGACAGCCCAGTCGAGAAGATACTAGTGAATATACCTGCAAACCCGCAGATGACGCCGGTGGGTCAACATCCGCCTACTAAGAAAATCAGGGCCCTAGGCCAAGCGACTCTGGTAACGATACAAGGATCAGCCAAACCAGATCCTTTGATACCAGGAACCCAGGCCTAATTTGCTACGATCGCCAATGTCCAAGCAATGTTTCAGTGGGAGAAAACGAAGAGACAACTGCTATCCTTACCAGATCAAGAGATTCAACCGCCTTATCTGTTGTATCTTTTAGGGTTCCTTACCCTAAAGGATACATCGCCCCAAAATTTATCAAGTTCGATGGAAGGAAGGGGAACGCTAGGGAACATGTAGTCAGGTTCGTTAAAGCGTTGGGAGCCTATGGAGGTGATCATACGCTATGACTATGGGAGTTTTCCAAGACCTTGACAGACAGGGCATGCAGTTGGTACGTTAATCTGCCACCAGGATCGGTCATCACCTGGGAGGATATGGTTAACAAATTTCACACCAAGTTCTTTCACGTGCTTGAGAAGGTAACAACACTCACCCTAGTCAGAGAGACACAAAGACTCGAGGATGACCTACTAGACTACGTGAAGAAGTTTCAAGATCTAGCCATGGAATGTCATGATCTAGTCAGCGAAACTCACCTGGTGCAGATGTGTGTTCAAGGGATTCTACGAGAGTATTGTGCAGACCTCATTAATCTCAACCTGCCTACATTCTCAACCCTGATCAAAGCAATTTGAAACCTCCGTAATACCATCAAGTTGCCTACTAAGCGTATTTCTTTCCGCAGCGACAGAACCCAGGCTTCTAAAGCTTCTGGCAAGTAAAAGAGGGATAGAGGAAGAAGTGATTATCGAAACAAAAGGTGGCAAGATAATGATACGCCGCCGTACCTTTGCAGTATTGAGATGGTAAAAAAACTAGTCAAAGAGTGGGTAGCTGATAAAGAGCTGACGCTCCCGCTAGTAGACACTCTTCCATCTAAGAAAGACAGAGAGGGACCGAACTACTTTATCTATCACAGGACCACCTCACACCCCACAGAGAAGTGCTTTACACACAAAGGGATTTTCAGAAGAAAGATGGCCGAGAAACAACTACGGTTCGCTGACGAGGATGATACAAACGTTACAAAAAGCCTGTTCCCCGAACATGATAGAGAGGTAAACATGATGGTAGGAGATGATGAAGTACACGATGTAGCAGATTACAGGGGTATACATGATTCGGTTAAAGCACTGCAAGAGTCACCCAAGTTCAAATGGTTCTATGATTGCCTCGGATTCACAGCAAAGACATGAAGAGAAGTGACCGAGGTAATCATCCACGTAGCGAAAGCCTACGACTCAAGTTACATAGCCTCGGAGGGAGTACTTCACAAGATAGACACGAATTCATCAAACGCAATAGTATTCACTGATTGCGACTGAAGGTATCCCTTTCCTCACAATAGGCCTCTGTACATCACTAGCATAATCAATAGAGTATCATTTATGCGCATATTTTTGGATAGTAGGGCCTCTATCAATATTATGCCCAAAAAAACATTTAAAAGGACAGGAATCTCAAAGGACAAAATAGTTAGCCAATCGATAACAGTGACTGGTTTTGGAGGCGAGAGAAAAAAGACCCAGGGATATATCACGGTGAACCTCGAGCTGCAAGGGATCTACATGCCTGTCAAGTTCCACATCATCGATGTAGACACGAGCTACCACGTTATCCTAGAGAGATCTTGGATGCATAGGTGTGGTGTCGTACCCTCCAGTTATCATCATTGTGTAAAATTTCGTTGGTAGGGAAAAGAAGTCACTATGAGAGCCACTAGAAAATTGTTTCATTATGGAGAGGCCCATCTCGCGGATGCTATATTCTTTGACGAATTATCAAAGAACAAGGCGACCACTGACATGACAGAATCGACCAAGATACCAAAGTGGGACGAGTTAAGCAAAGGAAGAATAGTGACTGGTTCGAGCAGTAAGGCACGTACATCCCGATGAAACTGGTGAAGGTCCGAGAATGGGGGAAGATGGTCTATTATTTGTGAAGGTATGCATGGTTAGTTGCCACTTCACAGGCAGCTAACCCTGGCACTACTGACATCACAATACCACAATCAGCACCGGACTGCATGTGGGATGGCCCTAGACCTCAACAAGAGCCATTAGAAGAAGCCAACTTGGGTACAGATGGTGAGCCGTCCAAGCCCATTTACATCAAAAAAATGTTGATGGAAGAGTTCAAAAGGAGTTTAATCGAATTGCTACGTTAGTATTCTGATGTATTCGCATGGAGCTACGAGGAGATGCCAGGGCTAGATGAAACTTTGGTGACACACCACCTGGATGCAGTCCCGAATGCTCGACCAATGAGGCAAGCCGCTCGAAAGTATCATTTCGAGTTAGAAGGAAAGATTAAGGTAGAAATCGAGAAGCTACAGAAAGCAAGTTCATCCAACCCGTACAGTACCCCACCTGGATGGCAAACATAGTGCCAATCAAGAAGAAGAACGGATAGATCAGGATATGTGTTGACTTCAGAGAACTGAACAAGGCCTGCCCGACGGATGAATTCCCTCTCCCACATATCGACACGCTGGTTGATGCAGCCTCAAGACATGACATGTTTTCCTTTATGGATGGATTTAGCTGTTATAACCAAATCAAAATGGCACCAGGTGATGCAGAAAAATGGCATTTCGAACACCAGTAGGTAATTTCTATTATATCGTCATGCCATTCGGACTGAAGAATGCTCGCGCAACATACCAGCGGGCTATGGTAGCAATATTCCATGATATGTTGCACCAGACTGTGGATGACTATGTGGACAACTTGGTGGTAAAATCGAAGAAGCAGGAAAACCATCTGACCGACCTAGAGACAGTATTCAGAAGATGCAAAAAGTTTAAAATGCGGATGAATCCACTTAAATACGCATTCGGGGTAACAGTAGGAAAGTTTTTGGGATTTCTGATCCATCGGCACAAAATAGAAGTAGATAGCGAGAAAATAAAGTCCATACTAGGAATGCCTCCCTCGTGGTCTTAGAAGTCGTTAAAAGGTTTCCTGGGAAAAATTTCCTATTTGTGGTGCTTTATTCCAGCGCTAACCAAAATAACTTTCCCCTTCGCAGAGCTACTTAAGGGAAACATGAAGTTCAGATGGAGAGAAGAGCATCAACGGACCTTTAACAAAATTAAAAAAGCCCTAACGTCACCCCAGACCATGATTGCACCACAGCCTGGTAAGTCACTCATCCTGTATCTTACATCCACTGCGAGGTCCATTAGATCTCTATTAGTGTAGGAAGTCAAAGGGGTCAGCGGCCAGTATACTACATCAGTAGAAATATCAGGGGGCCAGAAGAGAGATACACCCCATTTGAAAGACACTGCCTAGCGTTAGTATTCACAACGCAAAAGCTAAGGCACTATTTCTTGGCCCATCGTATCGAGGTAATTACCAAATGCGACCTGTTAGATTTTTGCTCAACAAACCGGCGCTAACTGGATGGGCAGCTAGGTGGATGTTGGCCTTGGTTGAATTTAACATCGTGTGCACAGTACCGAAGGCAATCAAGTGTTAGGCTCTAGCCGAATTACTTGCGCAGTTTCCAAACCAGAATATCGAACCAATTAGCGAGGAGTTACCAAGGAAAGCATGCACCACTATGTTCATAGAAAAACCTAATGAATGGTGAGTCCTGCAATTTGATGGAGCCGCAACAGGAGGCACAGGAGGTGCAGGAGTAGTGCTGACTCACCAAGAGTCTAATAGGAGGATCAAGTTGGCCTACAAGTTGCAGGTTTACTGCTCGAACAACGAGGCTAAGTACGAGGCACTTATCGTGGAACTGCTGGCCGCAGAAAGAATGGGATTCAGGCGACTAAAGATCTTGGGAGACTCAAGCGTAGTAGTAAAGCAATCAACAGGAGAATTCTATTTGAAGGAATCCGCCTTAGCAACATTTAGGACAATGGTACAGAAGCAGCTCAAGAAGTTTGAAGAGGTAAGGATTGGCCATATTCCTAGGTCAGCCAATCGGCTACTCGACGCATTGGCTACCCTCGGGGCAAAGCTACCACTATCTGACGACGCGACGACTATCATAGTGAGAAGAAATCACAAACCAACCACCCTCTCGGGACTATACCCGGGCTATCTTGGAGAAGATTGGCGTTCTCCTATTGTCACTCACCTACATACCGGCCAAGGGACGATACCCCTAGCCAAACTAACCCGGTTCACACTGATCGAACGGGAGCTCTACCACCAGACAATAGGAGGATTATTAGCCAGATGCATAGACAAGGAGAAAGCCAAACTGAAGCTACACCAGATACACGTGAAAACCTGCAAAGAAGCCGATGTAAGTTTGTACTGGAGAATTCAAAGACAGGGATACTACTGGCTAGAAATAGCGAAAGATGCTGCCTAATTGCAAGGGGAATGCATGCACTGTCAAGCTATAACTATTGGGTAGGAATGTTCGCTTAGCAAAGCATCGAGGGATTGGAGGGTTCCATACCTAGAATACCTGCGGGGAGGAGCACTCACACTAGACCCAATGATTGCAGCCTGAGTAAAGAAATAAGCGGCAAGATATTTCATCGAATAGAACCAGCTACTCCGAAGAAGTGTGGAATGAGACCTGCTATGATGCATACCATACGAGGAGACAGAGGAGTTGATGAGGGCAGCACATCAAGGAGAACACTAGGGTGGATCATGGTTGTATGAGCAATTACTCCACTTGGGTTACTATCGGCTAACAATGGAAGAAGACGCAAAGAAGCATGTCAGGAGGTGCCATGCTTGTCAAAAACATGGCGACATGATACATACCCTAGTAGTAGACCTACATAGCTTGAAAACTCCATGGCCATTTCACACATGGGCCATGGACCTCATCGGACCAATACACCCCCAAGTGAGAGGGCATTAGTGAATCTTAGTTGCTACAGAGGCGTTTACCAAATGGGTTAAAGCAATACCAATGAAGAGGGTGGTGGCAAATACGGTGGCCAATTTTATCAAGGAACACATCATATGCAGGTTCGGGATTCCTTGAGTCATATTATCAGACAATGGTACGCCCTTCGTCAACAAACAGGTTCAGAAGTTGCTCGACTCTTACAAGATCATGTATTACAAGTCATCACCTTACTACCCCAAGGGGAACGGACAGGCCGAGGCAACGAACAAGACTCTCATTAGAATATTAAGTAAGATGATGGAAGAACATGGGAAGGCTTGGCTGGATCACCTCCTAGTAGCATTGTACGCTTACCGAATGGCTCAAAGGCCCTTCACTTCGACTTTGCCTTATTCCTTGGTATATGGGTCAGAGGCGGTGCTACCAATTGAACTAGTAGTACCCTCAGCCAGGATAGCCTTAGCCATGGGATGGAATCCACACTACTGATTGGCAAACTTAGAAGCGATTGAAGAGAGAAAAAACAGGGCAAGGGATATACTAGAAAGAACTTAGCTAGTGAGGGCAAAAGCATATAATAAAAGGGTACAAAAGCAAGAGTTTAGAGAAGGGAACATGGTCTGGAAACTAGTAGACCCTCTCATAAGGGGTCTACCACTCCCGAAGTTCACCCCTAAGTGGGAAGGGCCATACAAAATCTTGCAAAACAGCACCAGTGGATATTATAGGTTAGCAAGAGTTAGCGACAGTTTTAAAACTAGACCAATAAATGTCAAGTTCATCAAAAATTACTATGCATAAAGAAGCAATAAAACCCTTCTCATTCTTTTCATGTTTAATCCATTCAACAATAATCAATGTCTTCAAAAAAAAAACAGAGAGCTACAGTAGATCCTTCATCAAGTTATCCCCTATGTCGATGTCGAGTGGGAAACAGGACTCATAATCCGCCACCTTCGCTGAATCCACTACCAGTTTTTCCTGCATGCGAGCATGAGTGGCTCTGGCCTCGCTCAACGCCGCCTCCAAGTCCGAGATGTGCTGGGCTGACAAAGCAAGAGAGTGCTCATCTTCACAAACACGGGCGAGCGACCCTTTATGCATTAACAGAGTATGAGCAGCACCAAGCCTGGACCGCAGCAAGGCAAGATCTAGCTTTATGTCCACCAGATCGTTAATACCTGCTAGAGCGGTATCTAGCGTGGCCAGGTCCAGCTCGTGTACAGTGAAATCTAACAATTGCCGAATCAAAGAGCCCAAAGCACGAAGAGTAAGACTAGGCAGTACGGGTCCATGAAGACGAAAATTGGTAAAAGTCTCAGGGTGATGAACGCAGATGGCCTCTAAGGTACAACGTCCTGTGAACTTACTTTACGGCCCAGAAATTCAGAAATAGCTCCCTCGGAGGCCTCAGGCCCGACAAACGACTCTAGGGGAGGAAGATGGATGTCCGTTATAGGCATAATTGGCTCGCCCTGATTGTCTCTTTCAAAGATAACTTTCTCTGTAC
This sequence comes from Heliamphora ciliata, assembly GCA_032360265.1. NCBI lineage: Eukaryota > Viridiplantae > Streptophyta > Magnoliopsida > Ericales > Sarraceniaceae > Heliamphora > Heliamphora ciliata. The sequence goes on along the minus strand of JAUMHN010041722.1, from coordinate 5,009 downwards.
TAGTACGGCCCTGTTCTTCATCCTTGGCATGTGACTCCCCGGTGTCAGATAGCTGGAAGTTCATAAGGGACTCTAAGTGACCTGGGGAAGACATCTCAGCAGCATGCTTGACCTCACCGTCGGAGCTGAGTACAGGGGCAATATTCGCTATCACCTCATCAACAGAGGTGTCGAAGCGAGATTTCGGCAAAGGGGGGCTTCTCGAACAAGAGGTACAGGTTATAGAGAGGATCTTCTAGAAGCAGGAGCAGAAGAAGATTCTGTCTCGGGCTCCGGGGTCTCAGGCACAAAGACACGCTTGTAGAGACTATGCAATAGTTCACCCAAGGGAACGTTGTCGTCATCCTCGCTCGCCTCCGTATCCACCAAAGGGGGCGCTTCGAAAGCAGCAAAAACAGTGGGAAAGATTGGATAGCGCCATCCCGAAAAAAAAAAAGCAGAAGCCGTAGAAGCGCGTGATCAATTTTATTCAGTCAAGAAAGAAAATAATATATGTACATATATATATCAAGTTCTTACACGACGAAGTCTTTTCAAAGGAGGGGCCTGTTTAGATGGACGCGTCGGAAGAGAGCTGGTCCCCGCCTTTTCAATTTGAACAGAGGTGCGTTTCACAGCTTGCATCATGGACCTTGTGACACATCCTTCGACCACCTGAATGGGAGCGGCGACAATGGCATCAGGCACAGGCCTTTGAGCGACGACAGTGGTAACAGCAAATCGACTGAGATTCCCTCGATCATGCTTTTGGCTCGAAAGACGATAAGCATGATGAACTTTAGTAGGGGTCGAGCAACTGTCTCCGATGCCTCGATGGTGGGAAAACGGGAGGAGGAGTCTAAATTCCATCGCCAGTAGTAAGAATGCCCCGAGGTACACTGGCCAATACGCCCCCATGAGGGGAGTTCGATCACAAGAAGACGGAAGGGAGTAACCAAGTTACCGAGCATCGATGTGACGCCCCATCCTTCGGGCACGTCGGGACATTTAAAAATATAAATAAAAGAAAATATTCTAGCCATTCATTCATATTTACGTATCATAAATATTACATCATTAAGAGTTCTGAACGGTTTCAAATACATAGCGATTACAGTTTGGCTAAAAATTCAACAAAAAGTATACTGGGCGCATGGAAACCGAATAAAAACAAAAAAAAAGAACAACACACAAAAGGGTGAACACTACATCTTTCAGCTAGTATTGTCGGGGTTTACTGGCTCCTGCCACTCACCTTGTTCTTTGAAACCTTCCTCTTCAACGGGAGCGACTTCCTCGAAGAATTCTTCCTCCTCACCTGTAGCACGAATGCCATGTGCCCAAGGCCCAAAAGCAAAACACTCTAGCCTTCTAACTAATCTCACGGCACAAAATTCACCACAACGCATATCTTATAACACTCAATATAATTTAAAGTTGAGGAGATAGACAAATTTATAACAGGGTAACAGATGAGCCAATAAACATACGAGTATGATATGCCGTGTATGCAATGTAATTTCCCAACTCGGCAAACACCCAGATCATAACAGGAATTTCATGTCGAAAATTCTAAGAGACAGACTTTATGGATAAGTTGTATACTAGATTCATCACTACTACTCGTTGCGAATGGTAAATCCTTCGCCTGGCTACAAGCCACGACTGTTTTATCGCAAAATTTACAACAGCGTGGGGTTTGGGATGAACCTAAACGCTCCCACCTTAAGATGTATGATTATGGATAAATTGCACACTAAAGCCATCACTACTCCTTGTTACAAATAGTAAATCCTTCGTTTGGCGACATGCCACAACTGTTTTGCTGCGAAATTTGCAACAACGTGGGGTTTGGAAGGCACCTAAACGCTCCCACCTTAAGAAGTATGATGCCTTCGCACCAGTGTCAACTCCAAGTCCAAACCACCAAAACCAGAATGCTAGTGACGAACCCATGATGCCCAACAATTTCCATGATAAACCATTTCAATCAGGGACGCACCTAGGGTGTATAAACCAAAACATTTACAAAAATTGGCAACCAGGGACTTCCTAGACTTAGAACCAAGAAGGATAATAACCTATCCCAACAACGATTTACGCAGATGAACTCCAATATGCCAAGATGAAAGTGACAATGCCCATGATGTGAAATATGAATCTCAAATACTACTATCTATAGTATAGCATCAACTAGCATGGCAAAATTCATGGTACTGCTTGTTAATCATAAAGTTTAAGTATGCGAAGCACAAGCTAAGTTATAATTCAAACTTGATAGCATGAGTTTTAAATCATCATACATTCACTTAAAAACACTAATCAACTAATTCAAATTAATCATCATATAAAACTAGGGTTTCATAGCAAATGATACTCAAATCACACTAAGTAACTCTTAAGGCCAAAATCGAGTACTAAATAAAAAGGGGTGATAAGGTTTTGGGGCATCTAGATTTGGAATCAAGTTATGATTTTTAAACACCATTTAGATAAAAATATTTTCTACAACTCTCATGTTTAACACTAAGGCCAAAACCTAAAGACAAATGGGTAAACAAAATATCCTAAGCAAAAACGGTTCAGCACTTTTTTCAAGATTTTACCAAAAATATGCTTCCGTTGGTCTCGGTTTTTGGATACCAGGTCAAGTCCAAATGAGTCCATTTTTGAGTATGTTCTAGTTCAGCATGTCCCCTATAAGTTTCATGTTTAGAGATAAGCATAGTTGTTTGGAACAAGTTAGGATTTTTGGCCATTTTAGAAAATAGGTTTTGTCAGCCGCCAAAACTCAGCAGAGTCGATTTTGGATAGAGGGTTTGAAACGGTTTTGGGGTATCATCCCAATGTTTTAAGGTCTTATTTTTGGACATCAAGTAGTTTAATATGTTAGCTACAATATTCATGTAGACCCCAGTTGGAATAGGTCACTAAAAATAGGATTTTTGGGCTATATAAAAATATGTGACAGAAGTGTCCCTTGAGGGTTGAAACTCAACAGAGACTTTCAATGGGTGTTGACCTATAAGAACTCAATATTGTGTGCTCGTTTTTTGTGAATAGATCGATATACGTGTTATCTACAAGTTTCATGTTTTGACCAAAGTTCAGATCTCACTTTGCACTAGGTTGTTCAAGTCGGTAGTGTAGACTGGTCAGAAAATGACACACTTTGGTAAAATAGCAATATCTCGAGTTCTACTTATGAAAATGAGTTGAAACCAACTTTGGATGAAACATAACACAAAAATATAAATTTAAACATAAACAAAATGCTTAGATCAATTTTTTACATTGAGTTATGGCCTTCCAAAGTTCAGGGTAGAAACATCAATGTTCTCAAAAAAATCAAGTCTCTTAGGATCCAAGTCTTCTACTTATGTTATGTCAAATTTCTGTCCCATTTCTTGGCATGCTTGTATTTTAAACTTTAATATAAATGTGTCAAAACACTTAGAAGTCATCAAACTCAAAGATAACAACACACAAACATATCTCATACCATTCAAGAACACAGCAACCCCTATTTTGTTACTACGATGTCTTTTCGGTTTGTTTTCGGTTCTCGATTTTTAAAGTGTTTAAAGAGATGAGTTGAGAGATGTTTTGAGGGATATTAGATTTAAGGTTTAGAGGTTTACTTACTTATTTAGAGGACTCAAGAATGGTAGGATGAAAGGACTTAGCTTTAGGAAAACACCTCTTGCTTCTCCTTGGCTCCTTGCTTCTCCTTGGCTCCTTATTCTTCTTCTTCTTTTTCTTCCTCAAACTTGTATAATACTTCAAGAACACTCAACCAAGAATTTATTTCTCTATATGCACGAAAATATGAAGGGAAAAAATAGTGTTTGGCTTGGTTTATATAGGGAAGGACTAGGGAACATGGAAGGGACAAAAAGGTACCTTTAAAGACTTTTTCCTTCTTTTTAATTAATGTGATTTGAAGAGATTTGACTTGGTACAACTTTTGAGGCCTATAAATTAGATATCGGAAAGCTAAATACAGCTAGGGGTCAGTTTGGGGGACAAAAATCTGATCTCCCATCAATCAAGGGACTTTTCTTGGTTTTCGTGCCCTTATTGTGCAAGAAAATGTATTAAAAGTTAATTCGATGTATCTTTTTGGTGTCTTTTTCTACTAAAACTTATTATTTTAGTATATTTATGATAAATTTAGTATTTTCATTAATTTTCATAGTTTTCATAACAATTGATTAAATAGATATAGTTTTTTAAGTCAAATTAAGCTAGTTTGACAATATAGGGCTTTTTGACTTATTTTAGTGTCTATGAACTTCAATAATGATTTGTTTAATTTTTTAGCCTATAATGCCATATTATTATGTATATTACTTGTTCAACAAGTCTTGAATCATCATAATGCTTGATTTGACACTTTTCTCATCTTTTTTAGCATAAAGAAAAGCAAAAAGTTACTTTTTGGCACAATTTCCAAGGTGGACAGCCATTTAGGGATATTTTTATCATGTTGATGTTATTTTGTCCTTTTCTACTTAATTGTACTTAAGTCCTTGATTTAGGGTGTCCATGTGTCAAATTTTAGATTTTTTAAGATTTTTTGCTATACTAAGGGCAAAATGGTCATTTTACCTTGGTTATGAGAATTCTTGATTTTTAATCTTATATCTCATATTATTTACTTAATTTAGAATGTTGGAAGGATCTCTGGTTGTTAAGATTTTATTACCTGAGTTTTGAATCTTTTTAGGATTTTAGGATCGAACTTAGGGTTTTCGAATCAAGTTAGGATTTTTGATCTTTCAGTGACTTAAGATTTTGCCGGCTAACCGTTGCTAATACTCTACGGTTTGAGCTGGGTCTTTACACGAGTCGCTATCAACTAGGTTGTTAAAATTAGGGTCCAAACCGGGTCATTACAAATTTCCTCCCTTATGTTGGAACGCGGAAGAAAAATTTAGAACCGGCGCCGTCACCGTAAAAAACGGCGCATGCGTTTTTCATGAAAAATCATAACAATGAATAGATATATTAAGATTAAATATACCTTC
>JAUMHN010041619.1:0-28418 GCA_032360265.1 Heliamphora ciliata | reverse complement strand
ACAGAATGGCTAGAGCTGGTCACCAGGATCCTTGACACTCTTCAGATTGAGGAGGATGATCTGCGGGTTTCATTTGCATCTTTCCAGTTGAGGGGGAGTGCTCACATGTGGTGGAAGTTTGCCAAGACCACAGTGGGAGGCACCTAGGATGCATTCACAAAGGTATTTCTAGAGAAATACATTCCAGCGACTCTGAGGGATTGCTATAGAGAGGACTTCCTATTTCTGACTCAGGGGACGATGTCAGTGGTTGAGTATGAGGCTGAGTTTACTAGCCTGTCCCGATTTGTAGAGGAGATTGTGCCTACTGATGAGTTCCATGCAAAGCGGTTCAAGAGGGGTTTGAAACCTGCTATTCATGACAGAGTGGCAGCGTTTAGGATGCAGGTCTTTATAGAGTTAGTGGAGACCGCCATGAAGGTGGAGGATACTCTGAACGAGACTCGCAGAGACAGGGACATTAGGGGTCAGTCAGGTGGGGGACGCGCATAGGATCGGGGACACAAGGACAAGCGTCAATGGACATCTGGTCCAAGTTCTTATCTAGTGGGGTCGTATCAGCCATAGTCTTCTACATCTACACCTCCCGTAGCTTCAACGGGAAGGTCAGATCAGAGAGAGCTTCTCTGTCATAGATGCCAGCGGCCAGGGCATCGTGCTGTAGAATGTCGGAGTCCAGCACCAGTTCAGGCGTAGTCACAGTCACAGGCGCGGGGGAGGGAGCCAGTGGTATGTTTTGAGTGCAGCCAGTCAGGGTACATCCAGATGAACTGCCCAGCGGAGGGAGTATGCAGAGTACAGCTGGAGCACCTGTTACTCCATCTGTCCAGGGACGCCAGCCATCTAGGTTTGCAGAAGAAGGCACTTCAGTATAGTTGGGCAGACAATCGACAGTTCAGGGCCGCAGTGGACAGGCCAGAGCTTATGTTCTTGTAGACCCTAGTTCATCCAAATCACCGGTCGTACCCGATGCTGCTGTTACCACTTTCATGATCAGAGGTACTTTTCTAGTCTATAGATCATGGGCTAGTATTCTTATTGACACCGGAGCATCGCATTCGTTTATATCATCTGCTTTGGGGTTAGAAATGGATTAGTTAGGTAGTACTTTGAGCGTGGAGACCCTAGGCAGTGGGAGTGTGACGTTAAGTCTTGTCTGTAGATCCTGCGTACTGGAGGCCGCCGGCCATTGTTTAGAGTTTGACTTTGTTATTTTAGACATGATCGCATTTGATGTCATCATAGGGATGGATTGGCTGACCACCTATCGTGCCTTCATCGACTGCGATCGATGGAGGGTAACGATTTGCACACCGGTGGGAGATTGCTTTTGTTTTGTGGGTGACCGGGACGAGGGTTTGATGTCTTTGCCCAATGCTGTGCAGAACCAGAGCAACCTGGGTTTTCTCTTTTCAGCCCTTATGTTGGATGAGGTAGTTGGGGTTCGAGGAGAGTTACCTCCAGTGGTTTGCGACTATCCAGATGTCTTTCCTGACGATCTATTTAAGTTACCACCGAGCCGCGAGGAAGAGTTCTCTATTGACCTAGTCCCTGGAGCTGCTCCCATATCTATACCGTCCTATCGTTTTGTACCCGCTGAGTTGCGTGAACTCAAGGTACAGCTTCAGGAGTTGCTAAACAGAGGGTTTATACGCTTGAGTACTTCGCCGTAGGGAGCTCCTGCTCTTTTTGCTAAGAAGAAAGATGGATCATTACGTTTGTGTATCCATTATCGGAAGCTGAATCAAGTGATAGTGAAGAACAAGTATCCGATGTTGAGGATAGATGATTTGTTTGATCAACTGAAGGGTTCGAGCTGCTTCTCAAAGATTGACTTGAGATCAAGATATCACCAGTTGAGGATTAGGGACGAGGACATAGCAAAGACTGCCTTCCGGACTCGCTATGGTCACTAAGAGTTTCTGGTTATGTCGTTCGGTCTGACGAACGCTCCTGCTACGTTCTGATGAACCAGATCTTTCATCCTTATCTGGACAGTTTTGTGGTAGTATTTGTGGATAATATTCTGATATATTCACCCACTAGGGAGGTTGTAGACACCCCAATTTGACCCCACCTAATCTTAGGCGAATCCGATGATGAAAACAGGTGAAATAGTGCCTCAGTTCGATCCTCGGGAAGTGATCCAAGTTTAGTATTTGAACCTGAAACCTTCAAACCAATAAAACTTTGTCGAACCTTCGAAACTTGCTGCCCAAGTAAGGCGACCGCCAACTTTCTTCATGGCACCACCATAGAACTTCGTGGAAACCCTAGCCAAAAGTGGCAACTGCCACCTCCCATCATGGTGACCGCCACCTCCCATCATGGCGACCGCCATAGAACTTTGTGGAATCTTTCAAAAACATAGCGACCGCCAACTTGCATTGTGGCGACCGCCAACTCCAAATGGCCTGACGTGTCCCAAAAACGTGGCAGCAGCTCATTACCTGGAGAACTCTATAAATACTGTACCTCTGGTACGTTTTGAAGGATAGAATTAGAGTGTGAGGTTAGTGAGTGAAGCTCTGCCGAGACGCCAAGCAATCCAAGTCCCGACGCCGAAACTCTGCCGAAATACTGAGATCCGAGTCTCCGACGCCTATATTGGAGCCTTGCTTGGATCACCACCTGAGGATTGGCACATCGAAGCACATTCCCCTAATTTGAGGATTCTTAAGCAATCCAGGTACCTCGCTTGGATCCTCGATCTTTCTAAACTCCACTTTCTCTCTTTTGGGGTGGTCGGGTTAATTTTCATTTTCAATTTGCACATTTCCTTTACCTATGTAGTTCACCTTGTTTATTGCTTAATTTACTTTGTTGAAATTAGTCTTCTAAATTAATCACTTATTCCACACATCCACACTAAGCACATTGTCTTTAATCCATTTATTAAATTGGTGCTAACATATTTTGGCAATTACAACTCAATAATGTTGTTAATTGTTATAGTAATACAGCCACATTTATGCGAATGTAGTAATTAATACTACATTTCACAAATAAATTGTATAGTTGCAATTAATCCCTTTGTCATTCTAGCATTATTTTATTTTATTTTATTTTATTTTTTTTTAATTTTCTTGTCTTTTATTTTCTTTGTCTGGTTAATATAAGTTTTCTTTTATTTTATTTTCTTTTGTTTTAAAGTATAATATATAGATAGTTAGGCTTTCTTTTTCACTAACTTAACAACATTTCCTACCCTTCTATATTTTTGTTTTGCAAAGCTCTTCTTTCATTCAATTCTTCAAATCCTCCTTTGTTATAAAACCCTATTTTAAATTTCTTTGTTAAGTAAACTTTTCTTTAGTATAGAATTTTCTCTTTTGTATATCTTTTATTGCATTTCCCATTTCTTTTATTAATTTATTATGTTAATGTTATGCATGTTTTGGTTATTTTCTTTAAGTGCATGTTTAGAATTGTTTAGCTTATTTTTAACAAATCCATGTTTAGGTAGTTTTGGCAACTTCTAGTATGTTTATTATTTTATGTATAATATGATAGTTTAGGCTATTTTTGTGAATATTGCATGTAAAAATGTTCCATGTATCCTTTAGTTAGAAATTACATACCTTAAGAGTTAGGATTTCACCCCTTTTATTTGCTCTAATTTGAAATGCTATGTATATATCTTATGTATTTTTCATATTTGATTTTGGATGTTCTCTCTTTGCCTCTAACTTTCTTTATTTGCATGCATTTGAGAAATTCTATTAAAGAATCAACGATGATTAGTAGAGGCCAACCTCATGGTTCGGCGAACGGGGTACCTAATACCTTCCTCGATTTGTATCTTAGCCCCCGGACCCCGTTTTTCTCTGGTTTACGTTTTAAAGATCAGTGGCTATTTTGGTTTTTCTTAGTTTTCTTCAAAAATTAAGTGGCGACTCCATTGTTAATAAAGGGGGATTTTCAAAATTTGGCTTTTAACGTGTTAAAAGATTTTTTTGCAAACATCTTTGAATTCTCTTATTTTTGAAATGTTTTTCAAAACAACCCCTAAATCCCAACGCCACAGTATTTTCTGGTGACTCCACTGAGGACCCTCTCGTTTCTAAAACTAAATAAGAGGGTTAGACTCGAAAACATCATCGGTTCTTAATAAAAATTTCTCATTTGCATTTTCGCATGCATATGCATTGTTCTTCAAACCCCCCTACCTGGTCGACCTGATGCCCTGAACGTTATTCCGTTTTGGGGATTGTTGGGGAGACGGGCAACCCTTGCTGACTGTACGCTATCATTGGCGCAGTAAAAGAGTTCGGGCATACTATTTGACCATATTTTGCATGGGAGATATATACCCGGTTCTATTCAGAAGGTACCATTTTCAATTGACTTAAACCGGCCTTTTGCATATAGTGAACTTAGAACCCCCCAAATTAAGTGTTGCTAACCCTAGTAGGATTATGTGTTTTTCTTCATTGTATGTTTTGTTTGTATATTTTTAGGATTGTTTTGATCAAGTTTAGGCTAGTTCTTTCTCCGGGTTCGACCAGGGTCTTCTGTTATCCTTTGCTTAGGCTAGCTTTTCCTTCGGATTCTTACCCAGGTTTTGTTTTTCACCATATTCGATTTTTCTTACCGTGGTTTTCTTCCCGGGGTCATGCCCATGTTTCGTTTTAAAGCCTCTAGGGAAGTTTCTCTCTCCCCCGAGATCTTCCCGGGTCATTAGTTCCATCCCATTGATATAGGCTCATTTCTTTCAAACCCTTGTCGTACCCATGGGAGTTATTTCCCTACCGCCATGCTGTCCGTTTTTTTTTTCCTTAAAATTTTTTAGGTCTAACCATTCTGGTCAACGTAGCTCTGTTTTCCTATCCAAGTGCTGTCCATTTCTCCGTTTTAGATGAGCTTTCCCTCTAGAATTCAGTTAATTCCCCTTCTTAACCATTATTCTTGTTTTTGGGTTATCCTGTTATGCTGCCAGCATGAGCCCGACAGGGGCATTATTTCAGTCTCAGTGTTTATCCGCTCATGATCTGCTATTTTGAGAATCTAAGATATCTACTATCTGCTATCTGCTATCTGCTATCAGAATGTTTGCCCGAAAAGTGTTTGATACTGATTATTTTTCTTTTTACGATCCAGGTGTTCTCTGTGAGTTTACCATTGGGCTGAGAAAAGTACAGCCAACACACGCTTGAGTGAGGTCAGGATCGGGCAGAATTTGTAGGGTATCAGAACAACCAACTGAGTCAGCTGAAATGGCAAAAAATGAGGTAAATCTGATAGCCCTAATGTGGGAGATCACTGACCTACAGAGAGCAGTAGAGCAACAAACCCAAGCTCAAGTGCTATGTCAGGCACAGATCCGGGCAATTCAGGCCCGTATCCCTTTTGTGAACGGGCAACCAGATGACACGAATGAGAATGCAGAAGACTTTTGGGATGACAATCAGGTCCCTGATGGGCCGTAAATTATTCCACCACCACCACGGAACCCTCGTCAGGTAGTCGTTGAGGAAGAAAACACTGCGCAGTCTAGAGAATCTGCAATGAGAGAAGATCGACAGGATGGAGAAGGTCCTTAGAAAGGCCAAAGGGATCAAAGAATACATGCTAGATGTTAGAGGGCTATGTTTGTTCCCCAATGCTAAACTACTGGAAAAGTTTAAAATGCCTGACATAGAGAAATTCAACGGAACCAAAGACCTTAGAATTCTTCTCCAAATGTATGTTGGCACCCTCTCTCCAATGGGAATTAATGACCAGTTGAAGGCTCAGCTCTCTCACCGATCTCTTTCTAGGGCTGCCTAGAAATGGTTCCTCTCGCTCGACGTAGTAAAGACCAGAACTTGGGAGGATATAGCTACGACTTTCATTAGTCAGTATAGTTATAATGCCCAACTAGACGTAACTACCTAAGAGCTCGAAACGACTCGACAGGAGAACCGAGAGTCTTTTATTGATTTTCTGACCTGGTAGAGGGGTAAGGCCGCCAAGATGACAAACTGGCCCTCTGAGAAAGAAGAAGTAAGGATAGTGGTGAAGAACTTGTAGTCCCCGTTGAAGAGTTATTTGATCACACTGCCACTCTCTACATTTGAGCAGTTGTTTGATGCTGTGGTCCAAATAGAAGATGCAATCCAGTCTGGGGATATTGAAAAAGCTGTGCCAAGCCAGAAGCCTAGAAGGACTTTCCCCACAAATAACCAGAACTAATCCGCTACCACCAACCTCGTGCCCCGCTCAAATGAGGTAAACCTGCTGAACCCATCCTCTTCCGCCCAGCAGTCCAATAATGCCCAACAGTCAGATAACGGCCAACAGCAACAGAGGCCAAGGAGGGTGTTTACTCCCCTCAACATTTCTTTATCGACTGCCTTAAATCGACTCATCGAAAAAGGGCTCATCAAACCATTAGACCCCATACCTGTACCCGATCCCCATGCCTGTACCCGATCCCCTGCCGCCAAGATTCAATGCTTACTAATATTATGCCCTCCTTGAAGGTCCTGGGCATTTGACTGATAAGTGCATGAGGCAGCGTCATGAGATCCAGAATCTCATTGACAACAAAGTGATCCCGCCACCATCCGCTGCTCCAAAATCGAACGTAACGACTAATCCACTACCGAATCATGCCAGGCCGGCTGGAGTAAATTACATGTCTCTAGGAGAATCAGAGAACCCAAGTTAGTACATCTGTTCAGCACACCTACCATGCCCTCATGTTTCAATAACTAAAAATCAGACAGCATGCTCATTCATGATGGTTAGAGGCAGTCGAGACAGGATGAAAAAATGGAATGATAATGCCTGGGAATGGTATCAACCGATAATTCAAACCTACCAACAAGAGGAGGAGCATAATGAAGAAGATGACTGGCCATTGGATTACCCGAGTCGACCTTATGGGTTTGGCCATGTGTGTCAGGCCCCAAACTCCGAGTCACGTGAAACACCCACAAACAACCAACCCGAGAATACACTCTCAAAATGAAACATACATGCATTGTATATAAACTCCAAACGGCGTACATTACAAGGCTCCAATGCCGAGAAACATGTTACAACATACATGTTCAAAATAGAAAGAACAAAAAAAATGAAGACTACAACTCTTCCACAATCCCAGCAACCAACCCCGGATCAACCTGCGTGATCAGTTCCTAAAAACATTTTATCCCACCCCGTGAGCCAAAACTCAGCAGAAACTAGACAAGCATGCAATATAAACAAAATATGCTAGGAAATCGAAGTGCAGGTTTAGATTCTCTTTCAAGCCTTGAAAACAGTTTCACATGCAAGGGAAAACGAGGATACAAACCATGTTTTGACTCACTCACAGGAGCCTTAAATATAGTTAGAAAGGGTTTTTAGATCGCGATTCACACGACTCTTAAAACAGCTCAAAAATTAGTCTATCCGTCCCAATATGCAGCTCATGCAATCCATGCCACACATGTATGATCGGGATCACATTTCCATCCCTCAGATACAAACCCACGCGCACCTTCAGGATCACATTTTCATCCTTTAGATACTCACACACACGTCTTTAGGATCACATTTCCATCCATCAAACACCCACACACGTCCTTAGGATCACATTTCCATCCTTCAGACACAACGCAAAACCTAACCAGGAATTAAATGCATAAAACTACATACTATCACTATGTATCATAAACCACGTCACATGCTACACACGCGATTCACACGACATGCGCCACATGCATCTGCTCCTTAGAGCTCACATACATGCCTATAAAACCCTGAGTTTTAAAGCATAAAACTAGGATACATATATCAACAGCAAGCCATGCAATCCATATAATTCGTACATAAATAAACAGTTATAAATGCACATAGCCATATAAACTCACATCATGACGCCACCCGCCAAACAACTTGACATGCTATCACACGATTCCCAACTAACATAGCACGCTGCCACAACCCCGCTCAAGCGCACAACCACCGCTCAAGCGGTCACCTACCGACATACATCTCTGCCACTCCACCGCTCGAGCCCTCAACCACCGCTCGAGCAGTCACCAACCGACCCAACACTCTGCCATTAGCCCTCTCAAGTGCACGACCACCACTCGAGTGATCAATGCTGGGAGAAAACCTCAAACCAAGAAACAAAACTAAACCCCCGCACGCAACGATGCACTAACCACCACAAGCACAACCGTGTACCAAAAACTAGCATCTAACCATGCACGTCATACACCCAACACAGACCCACGACGCCCACACGCGCCCAACACAAACAACAAACCTACAAAACACAACCTAACCAAAGGCTAACACAAACCTCCCACAAAACGGTTCTCACCAGAACCCCATCTCTAGAAAGAACACCGGACCTAACATGTCCAGCACCCAACGATGCATCAATCACCACGCACTCAATCGTGCACCAACAACCCGTATGAAATGACCAACACCCTCTCCGCGACTTCAATTGGCAAAACCCCATAATTCAATCAACTAAAAATCACTAGAGGAGAGCAGTCGATCGAGCCCCATAACCCAATCAACCGAGAGGCCACCACACGACCAATAAACCACCAAAACACCCCTAGAAACAAGAAACTTAGTAAAAAGGGCCAACACAGACGAAAAACAACCTTTTCCCAAATATTTGGCCAAAAACGGGTGAAAAACGATTTGAAACTCTTGAGACACCTTCACTCTTTTGATCATAACTTTTTCTACAAAAAGAGTTTTAGGGTGAGAGAGGTGTCCTTGGAAAGAGGACTTCCGGAGCTTCAATTTTAGTACAAGAACAATCCAATTTCGAGTACAGACGAGGGAGATAACATCAAAACAAAACGGTCCTGTGGAGCCAGTCCACTCGAGCGGACATCGGGCGCTCGAGCAAGCTACCACCCGAGAAAAACCCAAATTTTTTGTTCTTGAGTGTTCTTGGCCCCAAAACTCTCAAACACTCACAAACCACCATCACAACCACAAATTAAAGCCTTTAAACACTTTCTCGACACCCTCAAGCGTGCCCAAACCCGAAACTACCGCAAAACCTTGAAAGAAAAACTCAAAACCCTATTTCATCCACCAAAATTGACATAAAATTAATTTTTAACCCAAAAACCCAACTTTTACAAAAAATCAAATCTACAGCTATCCGACCGGTAAAAATACACTCGATTACACGTAGCACCCTTATAAAACATACAGGTCTAGAATCCTACCTCGGTGAGTTTAAAACTCGACGTCTCGATCCACGTACAAAATCGAGCCTCATTGGAATCAAAATCTGACCGGATGGTTGCATAGCCCTCGTTGCCGATACTAAGAATCCGCAGTCTGATTGTCGAAAATCGAGCCCTAGGCCCTCGAGAAGTAAGAGAGAAGGCAGGGAGAAAAAGAAGTAAACTTAGGAGTTAACTTTTGAAAATATCTAACTTCAGATATTTATAGGCCTCCAAAATATCTTTTTTTTGAATTTTTTTGAAATTTGCGCTAAACACCCCGCGGCCCTGGGAACCTACCCCGCATGCATATCTAAGCCTGATCATGCATCTAAACTCGTAAAAACATGCAGCAATGAAAACACCAAATGCGCATCGAAAAATGCCAAAAAAAGAAAACAGGTCAGATCTCACAACTCTACCCCCCTTAAAGGAATTTTGCCCACAAAATTCAACTCAAGGTTAAAACAACAAACAGCCGACCGCAATCGACACAGGCATACGAGATGGTTAGCCAAACGGTTCCTAGGATATAGTCAAACAAGGTCAGGCATCCTAAACAATAGCCAACTATCTCGACAACACAAAATCTACCAACTCACCCCAACCTCACATCCTCACCAATCGTTGTCTCAACCCAACATACCACCTATGGAGTCCACCACCAACTCCAAACCCATGGTCACAGCCTCGAACACAGCCTCACCCTCGTCTCGGAGGCATCGCGTCTATATGAAAGAAGATATCATATAAGATGCAGCACACCGCATGAACATAAACATTAAGCATATAAACATGCTAACATATAGCCACGTAGGTTCATGCTAAACAAACCCCACATAACGAGGAGAACCGACAAGAATGACGCATCAATCTGGATAACCTATTCAGACTCCGTGATAGAAATTACGTCAGCTAAACGCGTTTCTAACTTGACTCCCGAGTTTGTTAATCCAAACGCCCAGAGGCAGGATTAATCAATCCCACAGTTCAACCCATATGCTCACATATACACATCTTTCACATAGCTAACATGCTAACACGTTCATGCTACCAAGCATTTAAACACATGCAGTCAAGCACACGCAATCAACCTCACACGGTGATACACCCTCTTCCCACGGCTCTTAGGTATTCGAACCCAGAGCTCTGATACCAATCTGTCACGCCCCAAACTCCAGGTCATGTGAAACACTCACAAACAACCAACCCGAGAATACACTCTCAAAATGAAACATACATGCATTGTATATAAATGCCAAACGACTTACATTATAAGGCTCCAACGCCGAGAAACATGTTACAACATACATGTTCAAAACAGAAAGAACAAAAAAAGGAAAGACTACAGCTCTTCCACCTTCCTAGCAACCAACCCCAGATCATTCTGCGTGACCGGTACCTAAAAGCATTTTATCCCACACCGTGAGCCAAAACTCAGCCGAAACTAGACAAGCATACAATATAAACAAAACATGCTAGAAAATCGAAATGCAAGTTTAGACTCTCTTTCAAGCCTTGAAAACAGTTTCACATCAAGGAAAAGAGAGGATACAAACCTTGTTTTGACTCACTCACAGAAGCCTTGAAAACAGTTAGAAAGGGTTTTTAGATCGTGATTGACAAGACTCTTAAAACAGTTTGAAAATTGGTCTATCCGTCCCAATATGCAGTTCATGCAATCCATGCCACACATGTATGATCGGGATCACATTTCCATCCTTTAGATACTCACACACACGTCTTTAGGATCACATTTCCATCCTTCAGACACACACACACGTCCTTAGGATCACATTTTCATCCTTCAGACACAACGTAAAACCAAACCAGGAATTAAATGCGTAAAACTGCGTACTATCACTACGTATCATAAACCACGTCACATGCTACACACGCAACTCACACGACATGCACCACATGCATCCGCTCCTTAGAGCTCACATACATGCCTTTAAAACCCTGAGTTTTAAAGAATAAAACTAGGATACATATATCGACGACATGCCATGTAATCCACATAATTCGTACATAAATAAACAGTTATAAATGCACATAGCCATATAACCTCACATCATGACGCCACCCGCCAAACAACCTGACATGTTCTCACACGATTCCCAACTGACATAGCATGCTGCCACAACACCGCTCGAGCGCACAACCACCGCTCGAGCGGTCACCTACCGACATACATCTTCGCCACTCTACCGCTCAACCACCGCTCAAGTGGTCACCAACCAACCCAACACTCTGCCACCAGCCCGCTCGAGCACACGACCACCGCTCGAGCGGTCAATGCTGGGAGAAAACCCCAAACCAAGAAATAAAACTAAACCCCTGCACGCAACGATGCACTAACCACCACAAGCACAACCGTGTACCAAAAACTCTCATCTAACCATGCACGTCATACACCCAACACAGACCCACGACGCCCACACGCGCCCAACACAAACCCACGATGCCCACACGCGCCCAACACAAATAACAAACCTACAGAACACAACCTAACCAAAGGCTAACACAAACCTCCCACAAAACGGTTCTCACCAGAACCCCATCTCTAGAAAGAACACCGGACCCAACACATCCAGCACCCAACGATGCATCAATCACCATGCACTCAACCATGTACCAACACCCCGCATGAAATGACCAACACCCTCTCCATGACTTCAATTGACAGGACCCCATAATCCAATCAACTAAAAATCACTAGAGGAGAGTAGTCGATCAAGCCCCATAACCCAATTGATCGAGAAGCCACCATACGACCAACAAACCACTAAAACACCCCAAGAAACAAAAAAACTTGGTAAAAAGGGCCAACATGGATGAAAAACAACCTTTTCCCAAACATTCGACCAAAAATTGGTGAAAACGGTTTGAAACTCTTGACACACCTTCACTCTTTTGATCATAACTTTTTCTACAAAAAAAATTTTAGGGTGAGAGAGGTGTGATTGGAAAGAGGACTTGCGGGGCTTCAATTTGAGTATAAAAACAACCCAATTCTGAGTCCAAACGAGGGAGATAACATCAAAACAAAATAGCCCGGCACAGCGAGTCCACTCGGTCGGACATCGGGAGCTCGAGCGAGCTACCACCTGAGAAAAATCCAAATTTTCTATTCTTGAGTGTTCTTGGCCCCCAAACTCTCAAACACTCACAAACCACCATCACAACCACAAATCAAAGCCTTTAAACACTTTCTTGACACCCTCAGACGTGCCCAAACCCAAAACTACCACAAAACCTCGAAAGAAAAAACTCAAAACCCGATTCCATCTACCGAAATCGACATAAAACCGGTTTTTAACCCGAAAACCCAACTTTTACTGAAAATCAAATCTACAGCTGTCCGACCGGTAAAAATACACTCGATTACACGTAGCACCCTTATAAAACAAACAGGGCTAGAATCCTACCTCGGTGAGTTTAAAACTAGACGTCTCGATCCACGTACAAAATTGAGCCTCGTTGGAATCAAAATCTGACCGGATGGTTGCGTTGCCCTCGATGCCGATACCAACAATCCGTAGTTTGATCGTCGAAAATCGAGCTCCAGGCCCCCGAGAAGTTAGAGAGATGGCAGAGAGAAAAAAGAGGAAACTTAGGAGTTAACTTTTGAAAATATCTAACTTCAGATATATATAGGCCTCCAAAATATCTTTTTTTGAATTTTTTTGAAATTCGCGCTGCAACACCCCACGGCCCCGCGAGCCTACCCCGCATGCATATCTAAGCCCGATCATGCATCTAAACTCGTAAAAACATGCAGCGAAAAAAACACTAAACGCGTGTCGAAAAATGCCAAAAAAAAAAAAACGGGCCAGGATCTCACAACTCTACCCCCCTTAAAGAAATTTCACCCCCGAAATTTAACTCAAGGTCAAAACAACAAACCGCCAATCGCAATCGACACAGGCATATGAGATGGTTAGCCTAACCGTTCCTAGGATATAGTCAAACAAGGTTAGGCATCCTAAACAATGGCCAACTATCTCGACAACACAGGATCTACCAACTCACCCCAACCTCACATCCTCACCAACCGTTGTCTCAACACAACACACCACCTATGGAGTCCACCACCAACTCCAAACCCATGGTCACGGCCTCGAACACAGCCTCACCCTCGTCTCACAGACATCGCGTCTTTATGAAAGAAGACATCATATAAAAAGCAGCACATCGCATGAACATAAACAATAAGCATATAAACATGCTAACACATAGCCATGTAGGTTCATGCTAAACAGACCCCACATAACGAGGAGAACTGACAAGAATGACGCATCAATCTGGATAACCTACTCAGACTCCATGATAGAAATCACATCAGCTAAACGCTTTTCTAACCTGACTCCCGAGTTTGTTAATCCAAACGCCCAGAGGCAGGACTAATCAATCCCACAGTTCAACCCACATGCTCACATATACACATCTTTCACATAGCTAACATGCTAACACGTTCATGCTACCAAGCATCTAAACACATGCAGTCAAGCACACGCAATCAACCTCACACGGTGATACACCCTCTTTTCACGGCTCTTAGGTATTCGAACCCAGAGCTCTGATACCAATCTGTCACGCCCCAAAGTCCAGGTCACGTGAAACACCCACAAACAACCAACCCGAGAATACACTCTCAAAATGAAACATACATACACTGTATATAAACGCCAAACAGCTTACATTGCAAAGTTCCAATGCCGAGAAACATGTAACAACATAAATGTTCAACATAGAAAGAACAAAAAAAAAGAAGACTACAGCTATTCCACCTTCCCAGCAACCAACCCCGGATTAACCTGCGTGACCGGTACCTAAAAATATTTTATCCAACACCGTGAGCCAAAGCTCAACAGAAACTAGACAAGCATGCAATATAAACAAAACATGCTAGGAAATCGAAGTGCAGGTTTGGACTCTCTTTCAAGCCTTAAAAATAGTTTCACATGCCAGGGAAAGCGAGGATACAAACCATGTTTTGACTCACTCACAAGAGCGTTGAAAACAGCTAGAAAGGGTTTTTAGATCGCGATCCATATGACTCTTAAAACAGTTTAAAAATTGGTTTATCCGTCCCAATATGCAGTTCATGCAATCCAAGCCACACATGTATGATCGGGATCACATTTCCATCCTTCAGACACAAACCCACACACACCTTCAGGATCACATTTCCATCCTTTAGATACTCACACACACGTCTTTAGGATCACATTTCCATCCTTCAGACATCCACACACGTCCTTAGGATCACATTTCCATCCTTTAGACACAACGCAAAACCTAACCAAGAATTAAATGCATAAAACTACGTACTATCACTACGTATCATAAACCACGTCACATGCTACACACACGACATGCACCACATGCATCCACTCCTTAGAGCTCACATACATGCCTATAAAACCCTGAGTTTTAAAGCATAAAACTAGGATACATATATCGACGACAAGCCATGTAATCCACATAATTCGTACATAAATAAATAGTTATAAATGCACATCACTAAATAACCTCACATGATGACACCACCCATCAAATAACCTGACATCCTCTCACACGATTCCCAACTAACATAGCACGCTGCCACAACCCAACTCGAGCGCACAACCACCACTCGAGCGGTCACCTACCGACATATATCTCTGCCACTCCACCGCTCGAACGGTCACCAACCGACCCAACACTTTGCCACTAGCCCGCTCAAGCGCACGACCACCGCTAGAACGGTCAATGCTTGGAGAAAACCCCAAACCAAGAAACAAAACTAAACCCCCGCACGCAACGATGCACTAATCACCACAAGCACAACCGTGTACCAAAAACTCTCATCTAACCATGCACGTCATACACCCAACACAAATCCACGACACCCACACGCACCCAACACAAACAACAAACCTACATAACACAACCTAACCAAAGGCTAACACAAACCTCCCACAAAACGGTTCTTACTAGAACTCCATCTCTAGAAAGACACCGGACCCAACACATCCAGCACCCAACGATGCATCAATCACCAAGCACTCAACCCTGCACCAACACCCCGCATGAAATGACTAACACCCTTTTCGTGACTTTAATTGACAGGACCCCATAATCCAATCAACTTAAAATCACTAGAGGAGAGCAGTCGATCGAGCCCCATAACCCAATCGATCGAGACGCCACCACATGACCAATAAACCACCAAAACACCCCAAGAAACAAGAAACTTGGTAAAAAGGGCCAACACGGACGAAAAATAACCTTTTTCCAAACATTCGGCCAAAAATGGGTGAAAAATGGTTTGAAAATCTTGACACACTTTCACTCTTTTGATCATACCTATTTATAAGAAAAGTATTTTAAGGTGAGAGAGGTGTCATTGGAAAGAGGACTTCCGGGGCTTCAATTTGAGTACAAGAACGACCAAATTCTGAGTCCGGACGGGAGAGATAACATCAAAACAAAACGGCCCTGCGCAGCCAGTCCGCTCGAGTGGACATCGGGCGATCGAGTGAGCTACCACCCGAGAAAAACCTAGATTTTTTGTTCTTGAGTGTTCTTGGCCCCCAAACTCTCAAACACTCACAAACCACCATCACAACCACAAATCAAAGCCATTAAACATTTTCTCGACACCCTCGGACGTGCCCAACCCCGAAACTACCACAAAACCTCGAAAGAAAAAACTCAAAACCCAATTCCATCCACCGAAATCGACATAAAATCGGTTTTTAACCCAAAAACCCAACTTTTACAGAAAATTAATTCTACAGCTATCCGACCGGTAAACATACACCAGATTACACGTAGCACCCTTATAAAACATACAGGTCTAGAATCCTACATTAGTGAGTTTAAAACTCGACGTCTTGATCTATGTGCAATATCGAGCCTCGCTGGAATCAAAATTTGACTGGATGGTTCAGTAGCCCTTGATGCCGATACTAAGAATCCGCAGTTAAGTTTTGAAAATATCTAACTTCAGATATTTATAGGCCTCCAAAATATCTTTTTTGAATTTTTTTGAAATTGGTGCTCCAACATCCCACGGCCCGAGAACCTACCCCGCATGCATATCTAGGCCCGATCATACATCTAAACTCTTAAAAACATGCAACGATAAAAACACCAAACTCGCGTCGAAAAACGCTAAAAAAAAGAAAATGGGTCAGGATCTCACAATGTGCTTGATGAAATCACCCTTCCCTAACTTTTTGAAGAGGAAGTGTACGTCGATGAAATGCAGTCCTACTGGCTGGTAAGAATCGTATTGAAATCAGATGGGACAGAGTGGACTGATTTTTAGGCCATTCGGGAACAGCAAGCGAACTTTATCAAAGAAGACATATGGGAGGAAATTGATAACACATGGGCCATCGAAGCTGATGAGGAGAGGAGAGAAAGAATGGCAATAAGTGATTTAGGTGATTTGTGGGCATTTGAAAGCCCTCTGCCTGTAAACGAAGTTCGAAAGGCCAATTGTGCAATTACAGGGTTATGGGATCCTAAAGAAGAGATAAAACACCTAACTAGAAGTGGACGACATTTTAAGCTAGCTTTGCTAGAGAAGGGACAACCAAGTGGAAAAGCGAAAGAGACAGAGCAAGAGGAGGAGGATGATGCTGTATTGAGACAATTGAGAAAGACGCAAGCCAATATCAGTATCTGGGGCTTATTGATGGCTTCGCATAAGCATAGGCAAGCTATTTTGAGGGTGTTGAACAATGCCAGTGTCTCGATAGATGCAACCCCCGAACAACTCATTGGGCTTATTCTGCCAGCCGCCGAACCAAAAGTCATTTCTTTTTCTGATAAGGATTTGCCCGCTGAAGGAAAAAATCACAAAAAGCCACTTCACATCACCGTCAAGTGCCTAGAAAAATAGGTCCTGGTAACCCTCATTGATAATGGGTCTGCCTTAAACATTTACCCATTGAGAACGATCACCTGCTTAGGAATGAGGCCAGACCAATTCACTCCCTGCATTCAAAGGGTGCGAGCCTATGACAACACAAGGAGAGACGTACTAGGATTGGTATCATTTACGATTTCAGTAGGACCTCTGGAGACGTCAATTGAGTTTCACATGCTAGACATGCTGGCCTCCTTCAATCTACTACTGCGCAGGCCGTGGCTACATGACCCAAATGTCCAATCGGTACCGTCTACCCTTCACCAAAAATTGAAATTGATAAAGAACGAGGCAGTTTTAACTATCCACGGAGAAGACAGCATCACCCCCCGAGAGGAGGAGAGGGCACAACTCTATTAGAAGTTCAGCATAGTGAAGATGATGTGTTTCTCGGTTGTTTCGATTTGATGAAGAACAGGCTGTTCAGATGCTAATGAATGAAGAAGAAAGGTATGTCAACCCACGGGCTGTAACGATGATGAGAAAAATGTCCTTCTTTTCGGGTATGGGATTGGGACATAAACTGCAGGGAATCCCGGAACCCATTCAGGTATTGCCGACTTTGCACCGTTTTGGTCCTGGGTATAAGACAACAGAAGAAGATCTGGAAGGGCCTAGAAAAGGGTGAAAGTCCAATTATTCCGGGACACTCAATGGGTACTTCGTCAAGGAAGGGGAAGATTTTCCATATTGCAATTTTTTAGAGCCATGGATTGACAAAGAAACCAATCAAAAGCTACCAGGGTTGGAGATCTTTTTCAACCCCCAGCTGTCAGACACAAAAGACAAAGAAACAGTGGAAGGAGGGAAGGAAGAAAAGAAGGTTTAGGAAGAAGATTGGGCCGACAAACTCGACAATACCGACCTGGGAGTGCTGTTCAACGAAAAAATGGCTCAACTGCGTATAACTAAATCGGACTGCTTCATGATGGGTTTCAGTGCACCGACAGATTGCACCAAGCTCATCGTCGACGTGGCTACAAAAGAAGTAAAAAACTAGACCCTCGAATCTTGTAAAATGCAGGTTGTCTATTCTGAGTCCAAGTTTGAGTAAGAATCTGTAATCGAGGGCACATTTGTTGATGCTTCTCTTTCTGCTCTTACCATCGAATTTGTAATCCCCTCTGTTTTTAATGAAATGAACAAGATTTCTGGTTACTCTGCTTTGTTTGATTTATTTCATACATTTTCTAACGATTTTGAATTCGACGGGGATATTCCCAAAGAAATAAAACTTTTAATAAAAAGAGAAGAAGAAATGCGTGCCCAACCAATAATTAAAGAAATTTTGTCAATAAATCTGGGTAATGAAACTAACCCGCAAAATGTTCAAATCGGTTCTTCTTTATCCTCGGTTAAACAAGAGCAACTAATAACTTTATTAAAAGAATTCAAAGAAGTATTTGCATGGTTTTACGAAGATATACCCAGAATTTATCCTGACATCGTCCAGCACCATATCCCTCTATACCCTGATGCCAAACCAGTCAAACAAAAATTAAGACGGATCCGACCAGAATGGCCTGTGAAAATCAAAGAAGAAGTTACCAAACAGATCGACGCTGGATTCTTAATGGTAACCAAGTATCCAAAATGGGTAGCCAATATAGTGCCAGTTCTGAAGAAGGACGGTCGTATCCGAGTCTGCGTGAATTTTCGGGATCTCAATAAGGCCAGCCCAAAAGATGATTTTTCACCGCCACACATTGACGTCTTAGTAGACAGTACAGCGGGACAAGCTTTGTTATCATTCATGGATGGCTTCTCCGGATACAACCAGATTCTGATGGATCCCGAAGACAGAGAAAAGACGACATTCACCACGCCTTGGGGCACATATTGTTATCGTGTGATGCCATTCGGTCTAAAGAATGCAGGGGCAACCAATCAAAGGGCTGCCACTACTCTACTGCATGACATGATACATAAGGAGGTCGAGGTGTACGTGGATGATATGATAGTCAAGTCCAAAGATCGAGATGGCCACATCACAGCATTGCAAAAATTCTTTGAAAGGATCCAAAAGTACAAGATGCGGCTCAACCCGCAGAAGTGTGCATTTGGAGTCACTGCCGAAAAAATGCTTAGATTCATGATCACTCAACGGGACATTGAAGTCGATCCTTCAGAGATCAAAGCAATTTTGAAAATGCCTCCTCCGAAGACCGAGCGGGAAGTTAGGGGCTTTCTAGGAAAGATCCAGTTTATCAGTCGGTTCATTGTAAAGTTGACAACTACCGGTGAACCACTCTTCCATATGCTGAAGAAGGGAGTTAAGTTTGAGTGGGATCAAAAATGTCAAGACGCCTTTGATGCCGTATGACAGTATCTGCAAAATTCTCCTGTTCTAGCTCCTCCCGAACCTGATAAGTCACTGATCCTTTACTTGTCAGTGACTGACTCAGCTATGGGATGTATGTTGGCACAAGAAGGAGAAACTGGAACCGAAAAGGCTGTCTACTACTTAAGCAAAAAGATGACAGGGTTAGAAATATGATACACGCCACTGGAAACGATATGTTAGGCCTTGGTGTGGGCTTCCCAAAAAGTGAGACATTACAAGTTATCTTTCACAGCAAATATCATTTCCCGGATGGATCCATTGAAATACTTGTTTAAAAAGCCAGCACTGACAGGAAGGTTAGCTCGATGGTTGCTGTTGTTATCAGAATTTGATCTTCAGTATATCACCCGGAAGTCAGTCAAGGGCAGAGCAGTGGCAGAATTCCTGGCCGATCAATCAGTGAAGGGAGAAGAAGACACGGAGTTCCAGTTTCCCGATGAACAACTAATGAAAGTCGGAGATGACAAGTGAACTCTATATTTCGACGGCGCATCCAATCAATATGGCTATGGAATAGGAGTCCTACTTGTCACTCCTAACGAATCACACGTCCCCTTATCATTAAAACTCGATTTTGAAGTCACCAACAATCAGGCTGAATATGAAGCATGTTTAGCTGGATTGGAGGCAGCCCTGGAACTAGGCGCAAGAAAACTGAAAGTCATCAGAGATTCATCACTGGTGGTTTCACAAGCAAGAGGAGAATGGAAGGTCAGGGACTTAACTTTGATTCTCTATGATCAAGAGCTAGAGAAGCTAATACCTTGCTTTGAATCAATAATCTTTACTCATGTGCCAAGATTACAGAATAAGTACGCCGATGCACTGGCCACCCTAGCATCCATGATTGACATACCGCCCGAAGTCCAAATGAGGCCCTTGATAGTTGAATAGAAAAGAAAGCAAGCATACGAGATGACAGCTGCCATTAAAGAAAGCACTGACGATCTTCCATGGTATTTTGACATTCAAAACTTTGTGGAAAAAAGAGAATACCCCAAGTTTGCCAGCAAAAAGGACAAAAGGGCAATACGACGACTATCTGCACAATTTGTCATTTGCGGTGGTAGACTGTACAAACGAGGACATTTTGAGATCAATAAACTGTGTCAACACTGAAGAAGGTCAGGAACTGATGAAAGGAATACATGCAAGAGTTTGTGGGCCACACATGAGAGAAAATATGTTAGCCAAGAAAATCCTACGACAAGGATACTTTTGGATAACAATAGAGACAGACTGCATCCAGTTTGTACGGAGGTGTCATAAGTGTCAGATTCACGCAAACCTTATGCACATTCCCCCGTCTCAGCTATACAACCTGACGTCACCATGGCCGTTCTCAGTATGGGGCATCGATGTGATTAGCAGAGTAGCACTGAAAGCATCCAATGGCATGAGTTTATCTTGGTGGCCATTGATTATTTAGCCAAGTGAGTAGAACCGGCCTCTTACTCGGTATTGAAGGCCTCCCATGTTGCTAAGTTTGTCAAGCAAAACATCATTTGCCGATACAGGGTCCCACATGAAATCATCTCGGATAATGGCTCACATTTCCAAGGAGAGGTTCTGGATCTTTCCGAGGAATATCGAATAGTGGTTCACAAGTCCTCGCCATATCGGTCGCAGACCAATTGGGCAGTCAAGGCAACAAACAAGAATATCAAGAAAATTCTGCAAAAGACAATCAACTCACACAAAGATTGGCCGGAACGTCTACCATTTGCACTCTGGGGAAACCGAACGTCGATCAGAACTTCAACTGAAACTACACCATACTCTTTAGTGTACGGGATGGAAGCTGTTCTTTCCATTGAAGTGGAAATTCCCTCACTAAGAATAGTGGCCAAGGCTGGTATTTCAGAAGCAGAATGGCAGAGGAATTAGATGGAAGAGTTGCTCTTGTTTGATGAAAAACTACAAGCTCTGTTTCATGTACAAGGTTATCAAAGGAGGATAGTTAGAGCATTCAACAAGAAGGTCAAGACCCGGCATCTTAGAGAAGGAGATTTGGTTCTTAAGGAAATCAGAGCTCCTATCTTTGACCTGAGGGGCAAGTTCAAGCCAAACTGGTCCGGACCGTTTCTCATCAAAACCACCATGACCGGTGGTGCAGTCATTATTATAGATTTAGATGGCAATGTATTCTCCACTCCAGTTAACCTTGATCAACTCAAAAAGTACTATCCTTGAGGTAAAAATAAAGAAAAAATAAAAACTCCCTGAGTTAAAAACTGAAAGGTAACTCAGGCAAAAGTTAGAGCGGCCCGCAAGGCCAAAAACCCGAAAGGGCGACCTTGGCAAAAGTTAGGGCATTACAAAATGAGAGCATCAATACCCGAGTGAAAATCGAGCTTGAAATACGTTATGGCCTGATTCCATCTTTTTGGGATACGTAGGTAACTTCTTTTAAGAAGTTCGGTCGCACTCTTCGTTTTTAATCATCTTTGAATCTGAGTAAGACCAATGCAAATTAATTCCTTGATTTTGATAATAAAGACATTCAAGCTTTGATAAATTTGAACCATCTTAAACATGAAGTGGGAGTTTTTCATTACTTTAAGCAAGATTACAAAATTCTTAAATAAAGGGAGGGCACACAGGTCTCAAACTCTACAAAATAAAGATGAAAGCTATGAAATTTTTCAAGACAAAGCAGAAATCCTCAAATATTTCTCCTCTTTACCACTTGTTTCTCCTCTTCCTTGTCCTTCTTCTCCCTATCTTGCAGCAACCATGTTTTGTACTCAGTAGAAAGCTTGGGACACAGCAGTTCCTGCATCTCCATCCGTGAGCGAGATGGCCAAGCGTCCTGATACGATGATAAAAATGGGGCCCGCAGCATGGATGAGAACAGACGACCTCGGATACTGGGAAAGATGATCTGACTGTGACCGAACTGTCGTATAATTCGATAGGGGTAATAAAAGGTAGTCTGATGTAGGCCAACTAGCAGCACACCAGGATGATCCATAGTAATCAAGGTCATGACAGGGATCCGCCACCAAGGGCACTGCCAGGTAATGTTTGGGCCAGTTAGAGAGGAAAGATACTGTCGCCAAGCAACCTCGGTGTCACATATCTGATAACGGGGGTGGTAAAGGAAAGCAGTGGCATTGTGCCTATTAGTAGGGGCTTCTGTACAAGGTTCACCTTCTCCATCAGCCAGATCTGTAGCAAGAGTTAGAACAGTAAGAGAAAGGCTTTGCAGTATGACGGTGGACTTGATACAGAGAAAGATGTTGGGCTTACCTGAAGAAGTAAAGAGCTGCCAGCAAAAGTGGTGGTCTCACCATGATGAAGAGCATCTAAGCCCAGCAATGTCTCAGCTAAAACAAGTGGCACAAAATCCCTCCCCATCCACATCTGTCCCGCAATGTCAATCAAAGCGCAACTAACTCGCCCATCATAAAGGAAAGATGATATTGGGCTAGAAAGTAGAAGCAAAGTGCGTAGCGCCGCCATAGCTGAAAACCAAGGTTACTGAGGTCGCCGGTGGGACCAAATCTGTGAATAATCTAGGGAATGTCAAGACAGTCACCTGAGGTCAGAAGAGAAGCCTCCATCCTAGACAGACCGCAGAGTTGCATCACCTGCTGTCGAGCCGAGAAAAAGGGGGTGGGAACGATAACGGAACTCCGTGGAGTCAAGTCAAGATAGCAGCAAATTTCTCTACAGTGGGGCAGAGTTCTTCAAAGCCAAATCGAAAGATGTGAGACTGCGGATCCCACAGTTGAGCAGCAGGCGACAATAAGGGACTGTTAATCTCCACGGCCCTTAGTGAGAAAAGGGCATTCAAGCCAAATAGGGAGAAGTTCAAACGTTCAATATGGAAAAATACTTCATTCCATAGAGAAAGAGGAGAAGCCATCTGAGTTGGAATAACAGCAAATGGGGCCTCCAGGGCTATATTTATAAGTTTGAAAAGGCGAGAAATCAAAATTTCGGCAGAAAGCCTATTCAAAGTGGCGACCGCTGTCTTGAAAGTGGCGATCGCAAACTCCAAAAAGCACAGTACGGTGACATCATTCCTTTGACCAGGCAACCGCCATGTCTAAACAAGCAATCGCCAGGTTATCATTTTGGGAAGGTGGCGACCGCCATGTTCTATTATGGCGACCGCCATGTTTGAACATGGCGGGTGTGAGTCAGTTGCAGTTTGTGTAATCTATATTAGTTGTGGTATCTAAACTATGCATCCAAGGCAGTTTGAGCAGCAAATAAAGGAAAATCATGCAACAGATGAACCGATAAATGGCACTAAGGCCTAAAATACATCAAAAACAGATCGAAAATGTCAGAGTAATAACTGAGGCACCTAGGCCCAACAAATGACAAAATTAGGGCACGTAGCTCCATGGATCGAATAAGTGTATGTAAGTATGTCAAACTGAGGCACGCAGGCCCATCAAAGTAAATGTATCAGAAAATAAGTAAAACTGGGGAAGGGGAAAGCTCTCTCTCTCTCATGTGTGCCTCGAGCGAACTCGACGGGAGGGGCCGGCCTCCTCCGAGCTGTCGTCCTCGAAGAGTCTATCGAAGTCATCACCGTCGTCATTGCCAGAGGAAGAGACATCTCTGGATCGGCTCTAAGCAAACGAAACTGACCCTCTGGAATGGGCTCGAGAAGATACCTAGGATCCACGGCCTCGAACGGGAGCTGGGGCTGGAACAGGAGGCCTAACCGAAGCCTGCGGCGGTATAATGCCTGTGGATGGAACTGGAGGCTGCCAGGAAGAGGGGTACAACTCAAAATAGAATAATGATAAAGAGTGCAGAAGAAACTGAAAGGAACATGCAAACTACTTACAATAGCCATAGGCGTGAAAGCAACACCAGCTGCTCGCATCGAGGCATCCATCTATCGGACCAGTGCTCTCAAACCAGTAACCATCAACATAGTATGGTCTAGCCAAGCTTGATCGATCTGCAAAGAAGAGAGCAGTTCAACATAAATGAACAAATAAAAGAATAAGTAGCTGAAGGAAAGGTAAAAGGCAAACTTGGCCGATGTCAGCCCTGAACTCCGATGACGGTGGAACAGGAACCGAGAGAAGGAATGGGAAGCCATATACCACGGTCTAGACATCCCACGGGATCTCTGGACCCCTCATCCCCCTGCACCTCCAGCAGCAGCGGCATCTCCACCAGCAGCTCCAACAACAGCAGCTCCCACTCCGGCACTAGCAACTGCACTAACACCAGCTCCCTCATCCTCTAGTGCTCGCCTCCTCCTGCCACCAGCCGGGCCAGGTCCTAATGGTCTCATCAGATGAACCCGGGCCCAGGCCGTATAATCCCTCTCTGCTACGAGCAGCTCCATAGCCGAGGTCCCCACTGTCTCCAAGAGAAGGTCGACCCAGCTCAGATGATTGGTCCGACGCATACAGGCTGGAGGAACCACTGGTAAGTGGAAATGATCTAGGCCGAGCAACTGGCGGACCACCCGCTCTCCTAGATAATACTCCCTACAAAATGGACCCTCCAGCAGGATCTGCCTAGAAGCAATATCACAGCTACGCATCAGATCTGTGCCGGCCCAATCCTCCATGCCCCTCCAGACATCCCAATGGACCCGCAATAGTTCAAAGTACAGTACAATACAAAGAACAGTAAACCATACAGTGTGATGAACAGTGTGCAGCAATCAGTGCCCAGTTCAGTGCAGTGTAGTGAACGGAATGAAGAACAGTGCAATGCAATGAACAGTGAGCAGTAAATGCAATACATAATACAGTGATCAGTGTGCAGCGGTCCGTATGAACAATACAGTGCAGTGAATGGTGCAGTGAACAGGATAGTGAACAGCAGTGAACAGGAAGCAGTTCAGTAAGCAATAAATATACCTGGTCGGGGGTCAGCCGGTCTAATGACACTCGGAACCGGTCAATATCCTTCCCTCCAGCCTTCTTCCCCTTCAGTCCCTGGGACCACGGGCTGCACGGGGAATAACCAGAGGGTCCGCCACAGAGTTCGCCAGGACATGAAACTCGAGGAACTCATAAGTCCACAGCTGCAAGGAAGAAGATGTCAGATAATGGATAATGACAGGAATGGAAATATATAAAAATCAAATCGTACCTCCCAAAGCCTCCAGTATCCCCCGATGCTGAGCTCCTGGGAGAACAGAGTGAGAGTCCTCATGAAGCTGTACAGGGTGGCGAGAGCAGCTCCTCCCCAGTCGAAAGATGCCACCCGGTCAAGACGAGCCAAGACGCCCAGGTAGTGCAAATGTACGGTATTCTCCTTGTTCGAAAACAAGGAGGTACCGAACATATACATCAAGAATCCCCAGGCAACCCACTCGTAGTGGCGGGGCTCAGTGCACTGGAAGTTTCTGAAACGATCGAAAAACCAGGTGTATCGAACCCTGTCTCTGTCCATCTGTGCTGGAATGGCCCCGAGAAAGTACATCAATGCATTGGCAAAATCGGGGATGGTCGGATCAAATGTGATGGGAGCTCCTCCAACCTGGATGCCGGTAATAAGGGCAAAATCCAGTGGCGTCAGGGTGGCCCCGAAAGTAGTGAAATGGAAGGTGTTGGTGGTATCCCACCACCGCTCGGCCAGAGCCGTCAACCATACCCGGTCATTGCTTGTCCTACCCAATAAGGGTATGAAGTGAGTAAAGCCGAAGGCGTCAATATAAGCCCGGCTGGTAGTAGGAAGGGCATCATACCACTCCAACACCTCTCTGGAGGCAGATCCTCCGAAGCCACGGACATAGTGACCAGCTTGAAAAGAGAAGACAAATGAAAGACATATAAAGAGCGTATCAAATGCATGGAATATGCAGCAGACAGCCAAAAGCAATAAAAAACCTAGGTTCATAACGACCATTCGGTTCTTTCAAGCCCTAGAAAACTAGGCACCCTAACGCTAGGTTCATGTGTAGATGACGATCTGTCGATTTTTGCACATCCTAGTAAAAGATTAGGAATCCCATGCCCTGGTGCGCCAGGAAAATCTCTGTCTTCTTGCATTAAATATTCTCTAAAAAATCAAAACAAAATAAAATAAATTATAATAATAATAATAATAATAATAAAAGAAAAAAAGAAAAAAAAAAGCCCCAAGATTCCTCAAAATTTCTAATTTTTTTCTTAAAATTTTTCTTAATTTTATAGAATTTTCTTAAAATTTTCCTTAAATTTCTGAGATCTTCTTGAAATTTTCCTCAATTTTCTAGAATTTTTAAAAATTTTCCAAAAACTTTTCAAGATTTTCCAGATTTTCTATTTTTCCTAAATTTTCTAAAATTTTCAAAAAAAAAATCCTTATGATTTTCCAAAATTTTTTCTTAAATTTCTAGGATTTCTCAAAAAATTTCAAGATTTTTTTAAAAATTTGCTCGATTTTCTAGGATTTTTGGAAAGTTTTCCAAAATTTTTCAGATTTCCTAAAACTTCTCCTAAATTTTCTAAAAATTTCCTAGGATTTTTTAAAAAAATTTTAGATTCTCTAGATTTCCTAAAAGTTTTATCTTAATTTTCTAAGATGTTTGAAAATTTTCCCCTAAATTTTTTAGGACTTTTGAAAAATTTTATAAGCTTGTTAGCACCTCTTAAATTTCTTTACCCTAATTTTTAAAAAATTTTGACAAAAATTTTAGAATTTTTAATAAAAATTACCCCTTAGTATTCATGCCCCCAAAAAAATAAAAAAAATAAAAAATAAAAAACAAAAATTTCCCCCTAGATTTGTGTTTTTACTCAAAAATAAAAAACTCAAACCTTTTATTTTCACCAAAGTAATTGCCCATTTTGTTATTTGTTTAAAAATTCTAGTGTCCCTACTGTTTTAATCTCCATTGCATAGGTACCTAAGCTATATTCAAAATCCCAATCATCATTCATATCATCACCATCATCATCATTATCATATCACAACACATTATCATATCACCTGAGGGGATCCTAGGCATGCGTCTACGTTTGATATATCAGTCTTTGGTATTAAAAACAGTAAGGATAGGGGGTACATACCGAAGGTCGCCGGCGAGAAATATAGTGGTGGGCTCCCGTAGAAGAACATCAGCGGCAACTGCGTCGGCAAGAGACTCATAGCGTCTCATCCCGCGTGGAACCACGCAATGAGGTACTGGCGCATAAGTGTGCGGGTCGAAGGGTTCCGGATGACCGTCTCCAGCGTCGGGATCCAAGAAATCAGCCACTGCAGCCTCAGCAGCAGCGTCTGCAGCCGCATGCGCCGCAGCAGCTGCTCGTGCCTCCTTAGCAATACGGCGGGAGGCACGCTCCGCCTCGAGCACTAGAGCATCCATCGCAGCAGCGGGCTGCGCAGGAGTAACTCCGTTGGCGGGAAGGACACCCATAGAAGAGCTATCAGTAGCAGAGGGGCCTTGTCGCGCCCCCAAGTCATCATCACCATGGCCTTGGCCCACCATAAATAGGAATGGAATCACAAACAGAAGGGTAAACATCATGTGAAAGCTAAAACAAGGAAACGAAGTCACAAAAGCTAAAAGGGTGAGAAAGCACACAGAGTTGAGAGGGAGCCGAGAGAGAGCAAAGGCAGTTAGAGAGAGAGAGAGAGGATATGAGAGAATGAGACCAACCCGCGCGCCATTGAAGGCCTTATGCACACCTGGAGGTGGCGGTCGCCATCTTCAATGTTGGCGACCGTTGGGTTTCCCAAAGGTTTTGTGGCGAACGCCAGGTTCAAGGGGATCTTATCTGGCGACCGCCACTTTCGAATGGTTTTGATAATGGCGACCGCCATGTCAGAGGGGAAACGATTCCTCTTCCGCCATATCATGGAAGGGGCTGTTTGGGTCATTTGTCTTTTTATTAGTTATGATAAGCATGTTTAGTTTATTTGTATGGTGATTTTACATATGAAATAAAATAATTTCTTCTTATTTTCTAAGAATAATTTTTTGTGACTTTTCAAAAATAAAATCTTGAGTATTTCTTTAATTGTGTGTGCTTTCCTTATATTAATTCAGTGTTTT